>JAPMOO011869766.1:0-11941 GCA_029874815.1 Luciobarbus comizo
TATATCAACATATATCAACATGAAAAAAAAAAAAAAAATTATATATTACTCATAAATCTCATATATGTGAAATATAAATGTATTATTTTTATGTAATATATAAAATTATAAAAACAATCTCTTACAATCATACATAACTCTAAAAATACATTTGCTCAACAAACTTGATGTTATGTCAATATTTTTATGTCAATATTTTGATGTACTACTTTTGTCAGTGGTTTGTTTCTGCATTGTTGAGTGGGTGTTACATGTAGACACCCAGCCCTCCCTCAACAGTCAGCGGTTTATATGACCTTGTCTGGCCCTGAGTAACGTGGCTGACTCAACTAACTGTCTTCAGTGGGAGGAGGGCTTCTGCAATGTAGCGTCTATATGAAGAGTCAAACAGACGCACACTAAAATGAACGTTAGACTGAAACAGACAGCTGGTTTCTCTCTGTCCTGTGAGAATGTACACGCCCATGTTTAATCCCAAATTACTAACGAACCAACTTCAGATCTCACACACGATACAGCATCATCTAACAGTGCACTACATACTGAACATCCATAAGACAAATAAACAAACCGCATAACTTGAATAGTAGCAACAGAATAGTAGCAAACCGCATAACTTGAATACCAGCAACAGTGCCATTCACATACATATTTATTTGGTATATGTGAAAAAATGTGATTAAACTGGGTCACATGAATACATTTGCAGCCATAACTACAGTAAAACTGAAGGACAGCTGAGATTTCTTACAAAGCTTATCATGACATATATTATTCACAGCTTTGCTATGTGGATCAGTGTCACAAAGAAATGTCTGAGTCATATTCTACCCCCAAAATTAAAAGGGGAAAAAAACTATAGTAATATTTTGCACAAAGAAAAACCTCTTTTAGGACTATTAAGTGTATTTTGATGACAATTAAGCACATTATCCTGTCAAATTTTCACTACTATAATGCAAAAACCTTTATTAATGTAAATTGTGTTGGCACACACATCATTTTTAAATTACATTTCAATTATATTATTATGTTATATTATAAATTTAATTACATTTTTAATTTAAATATAATTAAAATCAGAACAGATTAGAAATACTACCATGCATCTTCAGTTTTTCACCACTATACAGTAATGAGAATTATTTTATTTTACATTAGGCCACTAATAATTTGGGGGAATAAATGTGGCCAGTTATCATGAAAATAATGTCACAATCCAAAAAAAGTTCCCAAAAAATACTTCATCATGCAAAAAAGTAATTGCATTTTTTATTTTTGATTATGGAGTGCATTTGTTTTGAAATGTTGACATGTTCTTGACAGTTTTCATTAAGTTCACCCATTAAGTTCACAATAATTATAAATAATTTGAATTCGTTTTGTATTTCAGCCAGTCACAATACAGTTAAGCTCTGTAGCCACAGTAACGCAGCAATTTACATATTCCAATATCTCTCTTTGCTCCGCACTAAACTGACAGATCTGGATTAGTGTGAATAGTACACATACCACACTAACCTGTCTGTTGACCCCGCCAGGTCACAGACACACATACACAGAGCTCGTCTTTCATTCATACCGCACAGTTTACAGAGCATCAGGGGTGATAGTCTTTACTGCACAGACGCATGAGAACAAAACTGGACACTATGGGGACCAGAGGAATTCTGCTGAAGAGTAATATCCTGCTATTGTTATTTCCATGCCAAGTGCAATGAGACTGATCGTGTGAGTTTAAACTTGTATGGTGCTAAATAACAGTGCATAAATTACTATTACTATTGTAATTTTTCTCTTTAGCTAAATCACACCGTTGTGTCTAAGTAAAGACTAAAGAAAAGCAATAATTACTAAGAGCAACCTATGAACAACACACCCTTCAAACTTCAACACAATGGCTGTACTAAAGGACTATTAATCTGTTATATGCCAATGAAGATTAAAATAGCATGCACAAGGCCGAGAATTAATATAAAATTGCTCCAGCTAAATTTACAGCAATATTGAGATTAGTTTAGGTCGTTTATCTGCAACTGATCTCCCCCTTGTGGTCACACCTAACCATCACTATCAGACTGTGATTGTTGTCATTCTGTGAAAGTTGAACTTCTGTATTTCAGATGATATTGAATTGAATGTGCATGTAAACGTGATGGCAGACATGAATTAACTTTGTACTCACTCTGTGTGATGACTGATTGTTGTTAAGATGGTCTTGAGCAAGAGGGCTGAGCTGGCAGCCATTAATGGATCCATTCTGATGACAGTCTAGCGCCACCTGGTCACGGCACTGAGCATGACACGTGTATTTACAACCTGCAGGAGGGAAAGCAAGAACAGACAGTTGTGTTACTCCACAGTATGTGTTAAATAATAAGTTAAAAACAAGCAATATGATTCACAATATTTTAGGCTGTTGCTTTGTGGTTTCTAGAGTCTTCTAGGGCATTTCTAAAGGATTTCTGAGGTATTTGGAGTGGTTTTATCATATCCTTTCACCCACATGGGAAAAAATTGGTATCCAATAGCTTAGTTTGCTTAGTAATAGCACAACTCTCCTAAACAAACTGCATCATATTTGTTCTGGTCTGTAGGAGATTTAGTGAAATATGGTGGTTTTTCTGGCAGGCTAAATGGAAAGCAAAATATCGGTTTGCAAATAAGATGGCGCACATGCAAAATCTTAATGTAGAAAAGCTTAGACGTGTTTAAGGAAAGTGTAAGAAAACTCCATGCATATTAAGACAATATAAAACTGACAGTGCTTTGAGCATTAAATACAATGCATTGTTAAAATAAATAATCTCTATTTCTATGTATTTTGCATGCATGTATTTTATGTATTGCATGTGAAAACTTGCATGCGTTCTGATGCTGAAATGATTCAATATCTATCTAAAAATGCACTGGATTGTTTAATTAATGAACATGGATAGACAATAAGCTGAGCATCCTCTGCTTTCCAGTCCTCACCAGTGTTCACAGAAACATGACGCACATACACTTGCCTATTCATCCAGTGTAGATTACATGAGGCATTTCTCACTGGTTTAATAAATCCATCTGATGTTTTTTTTTTTCAGTTCCCGTCGCCGTTATAACCTACCTGAAGACTGATGCTTGACTTGCTGGGTAATTTTGCCGTAAAGTTTACAGAATGCTGCTCCCATCCCACTCAAGCAGGCGAGTGATGAAGCTTTCTGTCTTGAACACTTAACTCATGACATCCCATCAGAAACAAAACTCAACCTCTGCAGTTCACTCTCAGAATAGAAGGACAAACTCATCTGCCTCTCGCCCATGCAATCTCCACGGAAACTCATTTGTGAGTAGATCTCTCTCTCTCTCTCTCATTGTGCTGAGTTGGGTGATTTGACTGTCAAATGATGAAGCTCAGGTCAGGAAATGATGGACACATACATGAAAGGAGATGTGGGAAGCACTATGCGTTTAAATGTGCATTTTATCATCACCCTAGATACTTTTACGCCTGTAACATTCAGAGTTATTAAACTATTAATCCCATTATTAGACTATTACTGTTTTCATATTAGTTTGCGTCACAACAGCTGGTGGCATTCTATGGAAGCCTCTTTCTGCCACTTAATAAAAAAACAACAACTGAATCTTCTTATCTCACAATTCTGACTTTTTTCTCAAAATTGCGATTTTATATCTCACAATTCTTTTTACTTGCAATTCTGACTTTTTTTCTCGCTGTTATGAGTTTATATCTTGCAATTTTGAGTTCTTTAAAGTCAAGTTCCGAGGAAAAAAGACTGACTGTATTTCTCAGAATTGCGAGTTTATATTTTGCATTTACTTTCTAACACACAATTGCAAGTTTATATCACAGTTTTAAGAAAAAATGTTTTATATAAAATATTTATAATGGCATTGAATGGGGGTCCCCATTTTAAATCCCAAAAAAGTGCACCCATCCATTATAAAAAGTGCTCCACATGGCTCCAGGGGGTTAATAAAGGCCTTCTGAAGTTAAGCGATGCATTTGTGTAAAAAAAATATCCATATTAAAAACTTTCTAGCTTACGTATTAGGCGTATGTTTTGATTTAATGAGATCTTTAAAAGTGGCTTGACCAGCTGCCATCTTGCAAAGATGGTTTATCTCCACTAACTTGTCAGTCTCATCAACTTTCAGATCTGTACTGACAGCTGTCTGAATCCTGCACACTGTATCTATAACCCTCTTTCTGCTTCTTTTAAAAGATCAGCAGAGAGCAGAATGACACAGAGGATGAGCAATGATAGGGTTTGATGAAAGTGGATCTTTTATACTGGGGCATGATGGGTAATGGTTGCTTAAAGTGCCGTTCTTTGCACAGAGCTGCGGTTTTGACCATGTAGGAACTGAGCTAATGTATGCCGACACACACACAAAATCTGTTCAGGTCTCTGGGGTGGGTGGGAAGTGCAGGCCTGTCTCTTCCTTAATTGCATTTCCCATAATGAGGGATGACGCTATCGATCAGGACCTGCCCGAGGAGCAAACTTTACACACACACACACACACACACACACACAGTCCCATATTTAGACTGTGGTGTGACGGTGCAATATTTGGGACTCTGTTTCTAAAACTTTGCATGTTGACAGAGAACAAGTCATTCAAGTTCTTAAATGCTTCCTACACAAACACATTACCGACAGCTCATATAACACAAACGCATCATTCCCACAGCAGCAGCGTCTCACTTTCTAAATATTTACCACCCTCACACAAAATACTGTTAAGCTTCATTTAAGAGTAAAATTTTAGCTTTCACTAAAACTATAAAAGAAAAATAACATGTTTTAGCAAGAAAATGTACACAGCATCCAAATCAACATACAATCCATTCTAAATAATACATGAGAATAAAATAGTCATTATACCACAATGAAAATAATTATGACATAATTTTATGAAGGGTATGTGCCAATACTGGCTCACTACATTAATCAAAAGTACTTTTCCATTACCATTAAAGTACACTATCATTTAAAAGATTGGGGTTGGTAAGTTTTTATTGTATTTTTTCTTCATTTTAAAGTCTCTTCGGTTCACCAAGGCTGCAATTATTTGATCAAAAATACAGTAAAAAACAATTTATGCAATTTATAGTTAATCACAGTTTATGGCTGCATCCCAGTTTGCATACTTTACTATGAAGCAACTTAAAACATTTGCAAACCCTTTATTTGTGTTTATAAAATACATCCTTCAGACGTATCATTTATCTATGTCGCCTGCTATAGTTTGACATTGCTTGTTTTTCGACAGTGCTATTTCCTCGTCAAATATCTCTCTCTTATCAGACTGCATTTATTTGATCAAAAATAGAGGGGAATAAGTATAATTGTGAAATATTGCAATTTAAAATAACTGTTTTCTATGTGAATGTATTGTAAAATAAAATGTATTCCTGTGCAGCAAAGCTGAATTTTCAGCTCCAGTCTTCAGTGTCACATGATCCTTCAGAAATCATTCTAATATACTGCTCAAGAAACATTTCTTATTATAAATGTTTTGTCTTTACTGTCACTTTTGATCAATTTAATGCATCCTTGCAGAATAAAATGATGATTTTTTTAAATTCAAAACTTTGGAACAAGTGTACATACTTTTAATAGTAAAGTATGCAAACTGGGATGCAGCCATAAACTGTGATTGACTCTGACAACCAGGAAGAAGGAACACATGATGTGTAATTAAAGAAAAATGCAGCTTCTGACTTCAGTAAAGGCGGCTTGTGAGCTTGATCCAGGTGGTTTTTTACTCTCGCTCTCCTTCATTTGTCAGATGTGTGTGCTGGACAGGTGGAAGTTTTTTACTTGTCCACAAAAAAATATTGCAAGAAAAACACAATATCAAGCAGCTTATGAAAAACCTTTTTATGTGTATGATAAAATACACCCTTCAGACTGGCAAAATGACATGTGTCGCCTGCTATATTTTGTCGTTGCTTGTTTTTGACAGTGCTATTTCCTCGTCAAATATCTCTCTCATATCAGACTCCTTAAACAATAGAGCCTGTTTGTGGAAACAAGTAGCCGAGCCTGACCTTGCTCAGTTGATCACAGATAACTATTTTTTCTGTCTGTGCTCATGGCAGAGCCACATTCTGTCGTCTCCATTCCAGGTCGGCTCCGCGCCAGGATTAGATCGGACTGAAACAACACACCGCAGACGGGACACACACACACACACACACACAACCATCCTAAACTCACAATAACACCTGCTTGTGACAAAACGTTAAGAAGACGCTCCATTCTTTTGCATGACTTTAGTCACTCAGTCAGTGGACGTTAAACCGATGAACTATTCGGCATGTTATCGCAAACCTCTTCCCACATTGGTGTCGGCTGTTTAGACTCGGCTCTGTCCATCAGCGGATGTTTTAATGCTCGGTGGGATTCTGTAGCTGTTGGCATTGCGGTACTTAGCACTGCATTTGTGCATGAAAAGCGTGAGGTTTACATTACATCAGCTGAGATGCCACGGCTCCCAGCAACACAACATACACCATACACAGACAGACCACCACATAATCACTGTCTATAGATAATGACTGTTTAGTCAAACCTGTGAGCAACAGGCATCAGGGCCGAAGACAATGAGCACCATGTTAACTTATTCATTCAGAAGTGCTGAATAATAGACAGGACGTCCCAACTGCTCAGTCTGTCATCCTTGATTCTCTACTTTTTTTGAACAGCAATCTCAGACCACAGTAACAATAACAGCATTACTCAACATCACAGTTTAGATTCAGTTTAATCCTATAGCCATTATACATTGGAAATACATTTGATTTTAAGAATAAATCTTAGTAAAATCTTAATTAACTAGATTTAAAGAATAAAAAATGTAAAATATAATTATAAATATATACAAATATTATTTGGAAAAATGTTTAGTTTCTATTACGTGACTATTACATTTGTAATTACTGTACTGTTATAGTACTGTACCTATTTATGTACTAATTTATTTTAATATGATTTATACTGTATTTATTTTTTTATTTGCTAGTTTGTTTGTTTTCATCATTTTAAAATCTAATTTAATATAATTTTCACTGCTACAGTTTATTTATTTTAATTTAAAATAATAAAATAAAAGTCGTCATCTAACTTCCGCTTCCCTGAAAGATAAAACGATAAAGAGATCTGGACCCACCGGATGACTTCCACAGCAGACTTACTTCCAGTCGCCCGGATCGCCGCATGGCTTTCGGGAAGCGGTAGAGGATTCCAGTAAGTCTTCTCAAAGTTCTTGCAAAGCCTTTCCCCAGACCCATGACCAAAACTACATCGGGCCTCACTTCAACCCTTGAGCATTTACAGTGTTCCCTGCATCACAGCTTCTGAATACTAACTGCTCGTGGTCTCCTGTCATTGTGTGTATGTATGTGTGTGTGTGTGTGCAGTTGTTCTCTGGCCCCCGTAGTCCCCCTGCGACTGTGTCAGCTGGTTGAGGGGAAGCCCATTGTGATCCGGTTGTGCTGTGACAGGACGGTGTGCCTTCTCTAGACACACTGTCACTGGTGTTACACAAACAGACAGATGGACATTGGGGAGCCGACAGGTGGGTGTCAAATTGCAGCACAAAATACAGTCTAGCTGAGAGGGCCAAAGGAACGTGACTCACAAAGCTGGGGAAAAGGTATTGTTCGTTTTGCTTATAGGTATACACATACAGACTATTATTTGCAATGAAGTGAAGAGAAATACAGAATACAGAGATGCTACAGTGGTTAATAGGCTGAAAACTTCTTTCACTGCATTAAAGATTCATTACGTCATTAAGACCATTAGCAAACTCCATCACAACCATTCCTGATATTACAGGTGGCAAAAAACACAAGATACATGGGGAGGAAACTGTCAGACCCCGCTTCATGCGCACGTTCCAATTTAAAATAAAAAGCATGTATATTTACATTAATATGGTTAATTGCTATTGGATATTCCAGTATACTGTTCATGTAATCAGCATATTTTGAATAAACATATCTATGAATGTTCTTTTTACCATTTTTCATAACACTTTTGTTTGGATATATGCAAATGAACAGTGTATATTACTAAGGGAATTTTAGTCAATTTTAGTATGTGATTTTGTCTGTTTAGTTTTTTTACATTTCTATTTAGCTTTAGTTTTTTTATTTCTTTTTTATTTTATTACTTTAACTTTATTTCTGCATTTCAATAATTTATATATACATTTGATATATGTGTGTGTGTGTGTGTGAGTAAAAACATAATATACAAAATAAGAAATATTTTTAAATATCACAAATAATTTGACCAAAATTGATTTGTAGTTAACAATAAAATATCACTGTTACATCCCAAACAATATCAATATTCCTGCCGTCTTATTTTAAATTGAAATATGACAGACTTTGGCAGTTAATCATGTGCATGTGCAAGTAAACATGGTCACTGACCCACACCAATCCACCCACATTACACAAACCTAAACAAATCCAACAACCACCAAACCACTGCATGCAAACTCATTATCCACCTTAACATCGTCAAAACAGACACTGCTCTCACATAATACACGAGTTACTGAATGTTTTCTCTGCCCACATATTCCAGGATCTGTAAGCGGCCCCTTAAAACGTACTAATAATAAAATTAAAGACTAGTTCACATGAAAATTGGATGGCTGCTCAAAAAATAGGCTTTCAGGCTAATCAGCCGAGCCAGTGACTTTCTTGCTCTTAATTACCTGATCACTCGAGTCGAGCAGCCAGAAGACTCCGTGAAACTTACCTTTGTCCAGTTGTTCCATTTGAGTTAACTCTTGTGAATGGACAACCTCTGGACAAAGGCAGCTCTGACACGGAGAGACACATTAAGGAGAACGAACTTTGGTAACATTCATATGAGGGTCTAATTTAATCAAAAACCTAAAGAAATACCCTTGCATTTCACTGCTAGCCATAAGTATGATCATGCTTTATGCTTTTTTGTATTTACAATACAAATTTAGCTGCAGGTCAAGCAGATAATGCTTTGCATATGATTTTTAGGAATGTTTTCACTACTGGAAACAATGCAAGGCATTCAGTCAGATAATGTTAACCGTCGCTGCATGCCAGTGACCATTTCAGCTACAAATGTTCAGTTTGTGTAGAACCTGAGTCCTGATCAAATGAATTATGATTACACTTGGCTATCTGCATTGTCATGTATAATTATTAGGCATATTTGTGATATAAGTAAATGTGGGTGACCAAGGTGCAACCCAATGAATTTACAAGCCTAAACCAGTCTGTCAGCATGCCTGTAAATGAGCGTGTGATGTGTGAGGAATCTCAAGAACGTGCACAGAGTTTATGATGCGTTTATGAAATTGTATAATGTAATAATTTCCATTTACCTGCCGCTTTTTAACTACAGGATCAACATTAAGTGTCTTGATGAATATGCTAATGAACAGACCTTGTCTAGACTAATATAATAGGCCTATAATAATATGATAAAAATAAAAGTTCTCACCTGTGCATGTCAAGCCACTTTGAAAGATGTACGAGCAGCACACATCGCACCAAGTGAACGTCGCGTCCTCACAAAACGTGTGTCCTTCTCCTTTCTCCTCTTTGACGCGCGGATCTTTGGCCGAAGGTTCGAATATCGTCCTCACATCCGGGGGTTTGAAGCCCCTCTTTCTAGACCGTTGTCCACAGTTTTCTGCCGCCTTAGGCAGCGCGTCGCTTTGCGCGGGGTTTGGAGAGACGCGCGGTCTCTGGGGAGACGGACCTCTCATCACTTTGGCGATGCGCATTCTAGATTTGGCTTTGGGTGAATTCTTCTCCATCGGCTCAGCTTCTTCAACCCGAAAGGTGGGTAATCGGTTGAGCTGAGGCAGGTCTAGCGGCGAGCCGACGGCGCAGTAGCGCGGTGGTGAGTACTTCCTGTGATGCATCATGACTGCGTTACCACATCAACACCTGTAGATCCGAGAAGCCTGATCGTGGCCGTTTGCGATACGACATGTCTCAGTCTTCGAGAGGATTTGACCGAGGTTTTTCTAAGACGGAGGAGTAGCGCTCAAGCAGGTAAGACAGGTGCACACAGCGCGTGTCATGTTTCACCTGAGCAGATCTTCGCGCGCGCACACACCCACAGTCTCTGGTTAGATGTAATCAATTACTAGAAGCAGGGTTGTTACAGTTAACAAAAACTATAAAAAAGTTTGATATGATGAACTAATACTAAACTATAATTAACTCTCTCTCTATATATAGCCTATATATCTATACAAACTTAAACCTACTTTATCTACAAATTTTAATATTTAATTGTGAGGTTCAATGTACAGTTAATGAAGATGACGATTTGTTGATTGCTTTTTTTTTAAGAAAAACAAAACAGATGGAAATTTTATAATTTTGTTTGTTTTGTTTAATTCTTTGGTTTGTATTTTTAAAAGTTTTTTTGTGTGTGTGTGTGATTAACACTTTATTATGCTTATGTTGCAAACACAGTTACCAGCAACGACAATAACAAATGTTCATTGACTTGATTCAGTGTGGACAGCATCTCTGATATGGGATTATACGAAGTCAAAAATTTTGCATGCAATTATTTATTTTTTCCGTTTCAAATACATTTTATTCCGATTCAATTTATATTTTCATACGTTTCTTGAAAAAATACATTCATTTTAATTGGCGCAAAGTTAATCCCATACACACTGATAACAAATATAGATCAGAAATACAAAGGAAAAACCGAAACACATACATGAAAAAAGGAGTAGCCTAATAAAAATGAGAAAACATATACATGTGTATACACATATATTATATATAAATAATATGTAAGAAAAAACTATATACATAATGTCGGAGATGAATAAGAAAGCGTCTCATGAAATAAAGGTAAAACAAATCAGACAAAGGAACCTACCATCCCATATAGGCCTACCTTAGTAGACTCGTCTATCCTATACAGGCCCGCTGCCGCTGGCCAAATGGGTGCCCTATGCAGGAGTGTATTGTTGTGCCCCCTCCCTCAAATATTATGGAAGTAAAAAAAAAAAAGGCAGCGGCTATTTGCACTAAGTGTAAATAGCATATTTTCTTAGCGAGACATGCTATTTCTACTAAGTGAAAATAGCGATGGATGCTATTTATACTAAGTGCAAATAGCGATGGATTCTATTTCTACTAAGTGAAAATAGCGATGGATTCTATTTTGGATTCTATTTATACTAAGTGCAAATAGCGATGGATGCTATTTATACTAAGTGCACATAGCTATAGATTCTATTTACACTATGTTAAAATAGCAAGATTTTCTGCTTTTTATTCTACTTATTGCAAATAGTGGCAATTATCTGCACCTCAGTATTGTAGTACACTATAAAACAGTACGCAGTAATAACGTATTGAGTGTAAATTATAGTTTTTATTCAAATTAGGCTAATGGATGCCACCTTATTGGGACAATCAAGCCCTCCCTACACCAACCCTAACCCTACCCGATACTTTATCTTCAACTTTTTGATTATTTCCTTCATTTTTATTGAAAATAAATGCCTTTCCGATGCGATATGAGATTTGAAAAGGGAGAAAAAAATTTCGGCAAAAGGCGGGCTCGAACTCGGGTCGATCGCGTCAAAAAGCACGCGCCTTAATTACCACCTACCTACTGAAACTGACATTGAACGAGTGTTTTTTTGCATTGTTGACTAACCCAATCACACGTTGGTGGGCGGAGTTAGTGTAAATAGCCTTTGCCAACAAGGTGGGCTATTTGCACTTAGTCACACCTACTATAGGGGTCAAAATAGAACTTTAATAAAATACTGTATAAAATTGAATTGTATTATTTACAAATTACAATTGTAGCTCTAGACAGTTACCTATGGCAGTAATACAGTTGTCTGGTTGATTTTATGGTCTCAAGCA
>JAPMOO011870886.1:0-11276 GCA_029874815.1 Luciobarbus comizo
TTCCTAATTTGTGTGAACAAATTACAAATATTTATAGAAAACTTCAAATTATTAAAAGAAATTGTGTAATTATAAAAATAGGAATAGGCCTGCATCAGTGGGCTTCTGCAACGCAAGAAACGGATGTGTAGGATTTAGTTAAATCTTACATATACAGGATAGGATTTACTAACAAAGAAGCTCTTGGTTTTTTTCAGAACTAGTTTATCATTAGATTCCGGACACTGCAGCAGTTATGTAGGAAATTGAATTTCTTCAGGAGAAAAAAACTGACATTTTCCAACAGGAAAGGAAAATTTCCTATTTACAGGAGGAAATAGCCTCTTTTGTGCCTTCTGAAATGGATGACATTTTAGTGCCACGTTAAAAAAAAAAACATTGAGAATAAAGTCAAAATTCTGAGAATAAAGTCAAAATATTTTGAGAATAAAGTCAAAATTATCAGAATTAAGTTGTAGTAATTACGAGATTAAAGTTAAAATATTTTGAGGGTATATAGTATATATAGACGAGAATAAGTCTGAATAAAGTCATATACATAGAGACAGTATGACTTTATTCAGACTTATTCTGGTCATTTTTACTTTATTCTCAAAATATTTTGACTTTATTCTTGTAATTTTGACTATTCTCAAAAGATTTCGACGTTATTCTTGTAATTTTGACTTTATTCTCATAATATTTCAACTTTATTCTGGTAATTTTGACTTCATTCTCAAAATATTTCAACTTTATTCTCGTATTGCTACGACTTTATTCTGGTAATTTTGACTTTTTTTTCAAAATATTTCAACTTTATTCTCGTATTGCTATGACTTTATTCTTGTAATTTTGACTATTCTTAAAATATTTAGACTTTATTCTCATAATTTTGACTTTATTCTCAAAATATTTCAACTTCATTCTCATATTGCTATGACTTTATTCTTGTAATTTTGACATTATTCTCAAAAATATTTCGACTTTATTCTTGTAATTTGGACTTTTCTCAAAATATTAGTTTATTGTTGTAATCCTGGATTTTAAAAAAAAAAATGCTGTTTTCTCAAATGCTGTTGTAGAAATGTTACTTTCCTTATGACTTTATTATCATAGCTAATATTACAACATTAATCTCATAATGATATGATGGAATTGACAGAATTCTCATGATTTTTTTGCTATGTGTACTGTGTTAGGCTAACCGAGATTTGTCATAGCGCTTGCATATTGTTGCTCTTTTGTTGGTTTTGATTGCTTCTATTGTCCTCATTTGTAAGTTGCTTTGGATAAGCATCTGCTAAATGTCTAAATGTAAATGTAAATCTCAAAATATTACACCTTTATATTTTAAATGTGGGTTATTCTGGTAAAATGCCAATTTTTTTGGGGCACAAAAAAAAGTGTAAAACTACTTTTTAGATTTAGAAGACCTGGAATATATTGCACAAGCAACATTCACCACCTATCTGGTACTTTTAAAACTTTTGGGAGCTTGACACAACTCCTGCTAACTGTATAATTTAGCTGTATTGGATTCATTTTAAAACCTTTTCCAGGGAACACTGATTATCAAATGGTTTTGGAACAAAAAGAGGGTGAGTAAATAATGACAAAATGTTCATTTTTGGGAAAACCATTTATATAACTGACAGCCGTATAAAAAAAAAGAAAAAAAGAAGAAAGAGAAAAACGATTTTGACAACTTACAAAATTTGCAATGATGTAATGATATCCTTTCACATGTCGACCGATCGTGATCACCTAAGGAGAAACAGGCAAAAAACGTCGTTCACAAGAGCAATTTAATTAAAGCGCCTCATAATGAATGTTAAAAGTGTACGCAGTACATCATCTTTTAACGACATTCCTGACCTTACACGTGTACTGTAATGTGTTTTTAGTGCGTCATTCACCTGCTCCATAATGTCCTTGACTTTGTCCTGTTCACAGTCTAAAATGACTCTCCTCTCTTTCTTGTTCTCCAGGTCCTGAAAGAGGGAGCGATATGCCTCGTCTTTCCACTCATCCTTCAGGTTTCCAACGTTTATGGCTGTTACCTGCCATTTCCTCTCTGCTGCTGTGTCCAGCACTGCCTGCAGGGTAGACAGACCTACATAGGGAGACGCACAGCAGTGTGCATTTGAGTGCCTCACATCAAATGTCTTCATAAAATTTTTCATCAATCTGCTGAAGCTTTAATTACCTTCCTAAAGTGTAATTGCTTTAAAACCCCACGTCTACTTGCCTCACTGTGTCTTTTTAAATGAGATTCAATCTCAATTACGGTTACTCTCTGTTTTAACCACTGTTCTACTTTAATCAACCACTACTCTAAATTACACCCAGAGACCTTGATATCAGGAGTATTTTTATTGCACTAGAAGGCCCCTTGGGACACTTTTTCTCCTTCATTTATCATTTCTCCTCCTCGCTCTTTTTATTTCAGCGTTCTGTCTTTTGGTCATCTGCCCTTTCATACTCCTCTTAAGCTTCCCTCCTTACTGCACATCTCTCCCTCCTCTCCCTCTCTAACTCTCTCGGTTGATTTCATATCTAGGTCTTGGGGGAGAGATTTATTTTGCCGCCTCCAACCAGAGATGCAGCACATCATGGACACTCCAGTCAATAGTGAAAACATTCAGAGAGCATTCAGCTAGCATAGTCGCAATATCAGAAATTCTGAGACTGCCAAAAAATATTAGGTAACTATGTTACCATATAGTGATATTTTTAGCCCTTTTACAATGCTTGTTATATCTAAATATTTATGTATTGCTTCTTATTTAATTATTTAAAAGAGATTTATTTTTTAATTATTTCCAATTAGAAGAACCATTGTTTATGATTATTGATTATTTTTCATATTATTGATTATGATTCATATTTCGCGAAATGCTCTTAACTAGACTTCATTTCTCTGGTGAACTAACTCGTTACATATTGAAGCTTGGTCAGGACCCCTTGGCGTCGCTTTTTGACACTCAAGGTACTCCTTTAGCATCACTTTTCGAAGTACAGGGTCCTCCGTTGTTTTCAGTTGTTTGTCTTAATTTAATGGTTTGTATGCATTTGTAACAAATATAAATAATTTTATATAAATTTATACTTTCAATGGAGCACCTAAACCCACCCAATTTATTCAATAATTTTTGAATAAATTATGATGGTAGTTATATCTGCCTGTTATCTTGTGTTTATTGACAAATGGTAGGTTTAGGGGCAGGGGTTGGGTTATGTGCTCATAAATGTGTAAATAATGTAATATAACTAAAACTGTTGTGACTGTTTACATTGAAAAATCACACCCCAACTATATGGAATAATGGCAATGTTATTACCCAATATATAATATAATCATGACAATAAAATTCCTAGTACCTTTCGCGTCTGCATATTGACGCCAATGGGTTCTTATTTAAAGCAATGGAGGACCCTGCATGTCGAAAAATGCATCTAAATGTGACACCAAGGGGTCCTGACCAAGCGTCAATATGTGACGAGCTGGGAGTGAAAATGTGTTGAGCGAGCTGTAGACACCGATGACTTGAGGTAATTGAAATGCTACGTGACACTTTGTTTACAAGCTGTTTTAATCACATCTTTCCACAAGTGAAACACTGATTGTGCGATTATATGAGGCATGAGATGTCAATTCATGTTTATTTTACGAAATTCGCGTTAAAACTAGAAGTACAGAGGAAGGGTCACTCGCGGTCCACGCTGCCATCAGAACTGAGGCGTTTATACAGCGATCTGTCTTGCCTCATCAAAGAGTGCCAAAACGACATTTATTGTCTGAATTTCCTGAGAAAATTTAATAATTTGTTCGGTTCACACGTGTACCGAACATTTTCTGTAAAATTGTATTACTTATCCAGTAATAAAGCTGTATTCCAGTAACAACTGGAAAGGTCAAATTCATTTGTCAAAAGATGAAATAATTTTAATATATGAAAAAACACACAGATTTTCGTACGCAGTCCTGACCGAAAAAAATCAACCTTTATATCAATTCACTAAAATGCACAGACACATTGGAAAAATTGGCACTCTTATACTTTTAAGTCCTGAGACAAAAAGGATTGTGAAACAAGTCTTGAGGAAACTTAATGGGCAAATAAAAATTAGAGCATTGGCAATGTTACTTGATTTATTTTACCAGCAAAATTGTCACAAAAATGTGTGAATATTGAATATATTTTCCAACAGTAATGTATTTATGCAATAAACAACACTGTGTCCTAACCAGCTGTGACTATGACAAGTGACAACAGAAACTTTTCAGTTGCTTTATTTCTATTTTTGCGTTATCTTACTTCACATAACAGTGCATTACAAATAAAACATCCGATTGGCTATGACTGTATCATGATGCACAGCAGTTTCACATTCAATTTGGACAGATAATTTGTTTATCAAGAGAAACTTGTCAATTGTTTTGTTTGTATTTTTTGTGTTATCATACTTTACATAGCAGTGCATTACACATAAAATATTATCTGATTGGTAAAGACTGTATCATGATGCACAGCACATTTACATTCAATTTGGACAGATAATATGCTTGTCTATAGGGAACTTATCATGTCACATCTGGTTAGATACAGAGGACAAAACCTGCAAAAAAATACGGAAAGACTAAGTAAATAAATGACAGATGAAACTGATTTTAAATTAAATAATTAAAAGATGCATAAATAAAGAAAAAATAGATTGAGAGAGAGAGAGCAAGCGAGAGAGGTAGAATGAGAAAGAGACTGTAATGTGCTCATCTGTAAGCACTCCCAACTCACATGCTCTTTCTCCAAGAGGCATTTCACCACAAAGTAATAGGACTATTGATTGAATTCTCTAGTGTATGTGTGTTTAAGTGTGTGTGCAAGCAGCTCTGAAAGAGCCTTGGATGAGGAAAAAAAACATAAAAATGCATACATTTCTCAAAAGACAGAGAGAAAGTGTTTACCTCTGTCGCTGTCATATAGATAGGCAAACTTCTCCCACTTGTAATACTCCACCAGGCTGATGAGAGGACCTTTGATATCAGGCCTCATCTGAAGAACAAACTGGTTTAGCCCATCAGCTGGAAAACTGGGCGTGATGAAGGACACGTGCAGAGTCTCACAGAAGGATGTGATAGTGTTCACCGACTTCTTATCGTAGAAGCCAAAGATGGCATACACTCCTCTGGAAAACTGTGAGCAAACTGAAAAGAAAAAAAAAACAGTAGCACACATCAATACACAGTAACTAAAATATTGTAAGATAACAAAATATTACAATTCTGTCCAATACCAATAACTGTCTGACATTACAATTTAAAAGTAACCTTTTCTTGTCTAAATGATAAATGGATATTCATTTTCAGATTTCACATTACATTTAACTAATTTAACACTATTTTACATTTAATTAAATTGCTGATATTAGATGAATTAATATCATGTAATACTGATATTACATGAATTAAAGTTGCAATGAAGCTGCGAGCAGAAGTAGCGCCATATCTTTTCATTTTCTTTCATCTTTTCATGTTATAATGTATATTCAAGTGAAACAGATTATCAAAAAAGAAAACAATATTTTGTGCGGGGACTAGCTTCTAACCATTGGTTGTTGATTAGGCAAATGATTGGACTAAATAACTAGAGAAGTCCTGCATACATTATACTAGAGAGAAATTATTAGCATTCCCAACTAAATATCCAGAGTCATAATAAAAAAACATACAGATAGTTTATATATATATATATATATATTTACTTTCGAGTTAGATTATGGGTGGTAGGGCTGGGAACCAATGTGACCAAAATATTTGTTTGCATTAGAGAGAGCCATGTGATAACGATTTATTTTTTTAAAATCATTCAGTGAATGAGTTAAAAACTTGAAAGTTTCTGTACAAATAAAACACACATTTCACTCGAATAGGCCTATTTTCTTTTTTTTACTTGGATCCTGCCAGAGCAAACAAAAGATGATTATTCATAACAAATGAATTGAATGAGGAACATTCAAAGTCATTGTAAAATTCTTTTAAAATCGCTGTAAAATGTCAACATTGTTTTGCAACCAATACTTAAACCCCTTAATAAGTTCTGTATTTTCACATTACTCAATGCTTCTTTGTTGAAGTTCTGCCCACTAATAGCCATGCAAATATATTGGTATTAAAAAAAAAACTGGATGGCAAAATATCTACCAGTTTCGACTGTTCCATGGTACAGTCCATGGTACATGCATCATGCTGCACATCTTTATTTGTGATTAAATATTTGCCTGGATGGCAATGTAGTAAAGTAACTTAATTGTGCAACCCTGAGAAAAAAATATAGGGTAAAAGTGTCATGGACTATGGAAAGGGATGCACTACATGATACTCAAGATGAAATTTTTCAGGACTTACCACTGACTGACACACCAGAAAATATTTAACTTAAGTGCAAATGCAACTTTTTTGACTATTGAAAGTGGTAAGCTCATTGTCACTGGTGTGAGGTCAGTTCTCTTATGCTAAATTTTGGAAGGGGACATAAGAGCTGAATCAGTGCCTGCAGTTCTATTGGTTGATAGACTAGTCTGAGAGTATTGAGCTTAATCCGATCTGAGAATGTGTGACTGAGCATTGAAGAGAAAGAAATGAATTAGATGCAGATAACGCCCACTCCTCAAGCCAGCCTGGCTTTTTAAACACAATAAATCTATGCAAACATGATATACACACTAACTCAAACCATTAGTTGATATAGAGTCTCTTATTTTGACAGAAGCCACTGAATGATCTACACTCTAACCAATAGAACAGAAATTGATTGAAGAATTAAGTGTGTTTGCTTGCACTTTAAAAGTTCAATTTCAGTCAGACGAAAGCAATGAATCAATGATCTTTTTAGTGTACCTGAAATCATGCCAGTATGGAGCAAAGTTGGACTATAGATCTATGCACATGTACCTAATGTTGGAGAAGTTGGTCAATTGATCTATAGTAGTTAACATTTGAAGTGGATCAAAAGAGTTCATAAAAGTTGTCCTAAGACAAGAACATTTTGGTTTTAGGTTTTAGGGCAACTTTGATTAAATGTTTTGATCCACTTCAAATGCTGACTAGTGTAGTATTTTTATGGAAGCAATTCAACATGACACATAAAATTTATCAACATTAAACCCTGAACTGAACTAAGCATACTGTAATGTAGTTTAGACACAATATTCAGATATTTCTTGATCTCAAACATAAGATCACACATTGTAAACAACATAAATACCTGAAATTTAGAAGCAACAAACAAACAAAAAACCTAAGAAAATTAAAGGTTAGTAATGGCAACATATTTAACAACAAGAATATTCTCTGTAAAAACAATCTTCTGGGCAAATGCTAATGGTGTCTGACATCAATTACATAAAACTAGGGGTAATGCATCTTGAATATGCACAATTATATGCACAAGATTATGAATCTTCAATGCAAGGATGATATTGTGATAATTGCATAATTGAGGGTCCAACATTAAAGGGAAAAACAATGCCCCTGCACAATTAAACTATTTAAAATAAAAAGTAGATCTGCTCATGTTGCATCAGATTTATTTTTAAGCATTTTTGCAACATTGAGCATAACCAATGACACACATTTCTGTTGAACATATGAATGCCAAACTGAGGCATTTAGAAGAGTGTGCATGCTCAACTGCACTGTTCCGAATTCTCTCATCACAGACAACAAAGTGTAGTAAGAGTTTCATTCTGCAGTGTAAACAGCTTTAATTATTATAATGTGAATTTTAGCGAGAGTGCAGAACTCACACTAGACTGAAGTCACAGAGTGCTTCAGCCATGAGAAATGTTCTTTGCTCGCTTTCTTTATGTAATTTATTCCCAGTTTGATTAACGTTTTGATTTTTATGCTACTAAAATAACCAAGGGTAAATATTGATCGTCTAATCATCTAAAAAGCAATAAACTCATTTATAAATAGCTCTTAGCTTGTTTGTAGCCAGAACATAGAATTTGCAGCCAGACATGCAGTTTCCGCAAACACAGAGAAGTGTATGTATTTCATTAATCGACATTTATAATCATACGTTATGTAGGCTATTTATAATTATGCAATAGTTGTATAAATACATGTATTCTACCTTTGTGCAGCATCAAACAGTCACATAATTGCCATGTTAGACGCAGCTTGTGCTCCACCTATGCAGTGTAAAGATGTCTTAATGTGCCTTAAGGTTGATAGAATTTTATTGGTAATTGTCTAGTATTCTGACCGATTGAAATAATTAATGTATTTGTTATCTTTAATTTCAAATACCAACTTTAACCAATAAGTTAGGTATTTGACATAATAACCAATACATTAATTATAAAGTTAATTATAAAAATGTCCTTGGAAATCAATTCCAGCGGGCAAACATTGCCCTTTAATGGAAAAGTTAAACTCTGACCCTGGTATAATTAGTCATTAAATACTGACCGCTACTCTGAATATCAGAGGAACATGTCCCCCTCAGTCCTGAATTTGAGAGATGCAATGGGGGGCAAAATATATGATCATATATGTGTGTGTGTGATTTTATATATATATAAATATATATATACATTCTACTTTGCTTATATAATTCCATGTGTATGTGTGCTTTTCAAACTATGAAACATATTCATAATCCAGCTGCAACTTGTGCTCACACACAGTGATCTGCATGCAGTCAGAAAGCTAAATATGAGACTTTGATCAGCAGTCACACAGAACAGTAGAGAGAGCCTGCTGCTCCTGCTGCTGTCTGAGCTGGCACTGCCACACATCAGGGCTCATGGGATATGCCTGTGTGTGAATGGGGCCGCACATGTACATACACTGGGGATTCATTTGTGTGGCAATTGCTCTAGCTGTATAAACGTGTTGTCAGTACAGTAGGGCATTTCAGTATGCCATATTCATACTGGGAATCGTGACCAGAAAACAATGTTCTCCCAGCACGTTCTTCCAGTAGAATCAACTAAAGGATAAGTAATAACTACAAATATTTTAAACAAATGTATGCTTGTTCTACACTCTTAAAAAAGTTGGTTCTTTAAAGGTTCTTCACACACAATAACAGTTCTATTTGGAAATATATCGTCCTGAATAACTGTTTTGTGTTAAAGTTTAGGGTTCTTTATTCCAACCCTTTTGTATTTTAAAATCTGTAATTGACAAAAAATATTTTCAAAGCCATTTCAATATTGTGTTTTGGAGCTCAAACATCCATCTACACACTCCTCAGCACGTACTTGTTTTACTTCATAAAATGTCTATGAATTGTTTTTTCCTACCAATCATAATTTTTTTCTCTAACCCTAACCTGGTACTGTTCTGGTACTGAACCATTTTTCTTAGAGTGTATAGCATTAGTTCTAATACACAAAAGAACATTTTTGGTTGTAGTTTTTTAGATTTTCAAATTAATGAGAAGAGGGTAAACTCTGTCAACTAACTGGATCTGTCAGCTGTTAGGCATAGACATTAAAGTCAATTGACAAGACAGCCTATCCATCAATCAGTGGTAATTAGACATCATGGGTGTTTCTGCATTTGACCTTGGACGAGAGAGAGATGCACCCACATTTGCATTTGGTCCAAGGCATTAACATATCACTCCTGTCATTTATAATTTGAATATGCAGATGTTATTGAGACTTTATGACAGAAAATGTGCTTTGTTAAAGCTTCAAAGTCTCTCCTCATAAGTTCAGAGTAAATATTTCATAAACATCACACATAAACGCACACTACAATGTAGGGGTGATATAAATGAAATTGTATCGTACCATTGATTGAGTACAAGAGTAAGTTCTGGTTTCACACTTTGCTTTGTTTCATCTGTGATTCAGGAAAATTTACCATGCCAGAGCATTCGTATATTCTGTGTGCTTGCATTCACATGCCATAAAGGAACATGATATCACAATATAACATCATCTTATTCGTCAGTACACATATGCTAACTTCAAGTGCACCTGGGAAACTCATACTTCAGATTTGAGCATTCGTTCTTATGACATCATACATTTAAGTCTGGAAAAATAACACAAAAATAGTCTAAACAAAAAGAATTATAGTATGAAAAATAATCCCAAATAACTACATCAAAATACTCATTTCTATCACATATTTATACACAGCGTTACAACTAAATATTTTTGTACCATAAAACAAACCACAAATGTTGAGTGATTCACTTTACACCATTAGCTACAGAACTGCTTTCCGCTCACTCATATCTCTCTCTCTTTCTCTCTATCAAATTTTAAATCAACATGACCCTTCAGCGTCACAACTTACATATCACCAAGAATTTTAAGTTTCCCACTTCTACTTAACTTCTACTTGAAGGGCACGAAACTTCATCCTGTGGTCAAATAGTACATCATCAGTAACGTCATTTCATAATTTAAAGGGGACCTATTATGCAAAAATCATTTTTATAAGGTGCTTGAACACTGCCGCAGTGTGTGAAAACAATCAGCCTACAATGTTAAAATTCCACCAATTAATTTTTTTATAAAACCAATAAATCATGAACAGTCTCTCCAAACGAGCTGTTTCGGATTCTCCCTCTGTTCACGTCACCAAGGGGAAAAAGTCCTGCCCATTTGTGACGCTCTCTGCCCTATTAGCATAAACACAGCCCTGAGTGAGAAGCTGCGGTCCGCCATTACTGGAGATATATACAATGTCAGCACCAAAGAGGCTTTACAAGTGTACTAATGAACACAGGAGTCACCATAAACTCCCCCATCTGAGCCGAGGACACTGTGGTTAAATTTCATTTTCGAAGGAAATATCACAGAAAAAATCTCCTAAATGTTTAGGAATCAATACTAACGCTTCGTGCGCGAACGTCAGCAGTTTTTATCCCGCCATGCTCCCCGTCTGCATAATTCATAAACGCAAATTTATTATGCACGGTATAATCAAATGACTGACTTTGAAACTGAGTACGTTTTCTGTAAAGATAACAGGCTTGTATTAATAGTGGAATGTTTATTTGCAAAATCTAGCACCGCTAATGTCGGAGGCTGAACTCTTGAAGCTCTGCCCTCTTCTTCGCGAGCAACAGCTCATTTGCATTTAAAGCAACATACTCAAAATCAGTGGCAGTTAAGAGTGGCAATTTTAACAAGCTATAAAAATTTATCTGTGGGGGTATATTGAGCTAAAACCTCAGCGCCCGGGGAGCAGTTGGGGGTTCGGTGCCTTGCTCAAGGGCACCTCAGTCGTGGTATTGAGAGTGGAGAGAGCGCTGTACATTCAC
>JAPMOO011871114.1:0-11079 GCA_029874815.1 Luciobarbus comizo
GCTCTGGCAGAAAGCAGAGCTGGAAGTGAGACGGAGAGACCTGTGCTGCTACACTGCTTCAAAGCCCAGGCCTGGAGTCGAGTGACGTCCGCCCGCTGTGCCCGCACACCAGGGCCACTATTAGCTTTTCAACTCACTGATCCCCCACAGCAGCAGGTATTACAGAGCAAATATCGTCAGTCCTTTCTCTCTAACATAGAGCTGTGTCTTTCTGTCTCTCTCTCATGTTATTTCAGCCGCCGCCTGTTGTTCAGGTTTTGTAGAGAGAAGCATTGTATAATTCCATGATATGCAGCACCTTCTCTGTATGCAATAAGGAAGCATTTCTGAAAAACAGTATACCAGACTTTTGGAAATATGCTTTGGACAGACTTTGTAAATTATATCTTGGGGCCAGGGCAAAAATGGAAGCATCTGTTTAAATCAAAGTAAAATTATTTAAAATTGACTCATGTACCCTTAATTATGATTTTGCAATAAAAGCAAAACTAATGTAATTTGCATCTTTAGAAGTGAGTTTAATATATTATCCTTTTTATTGCTACATATATTATGTACTCTACAGCAGGAACGACCCCGGAAAACTCTATGAAAACAAAGTTAATGAATATAATATAACTTCAGAATAGGGCACAACCAAGCCTATTATTCTGTATGATATGCATGAAAAAAATTGTAAATAGCATGAAAAAATAGATCTTTTATATACTTACCTTTGAAATTATGAAATTAATAAAATTAAACATATATGCGTATATTAAACTGAGTTTAGTAAAAGCAGAGCTGGTTGAAAGTGAAACTATACACAGTTGTAATCACAAATATGCAGCAAAGCTACATTTCTGCAAATAATTGTCAGGTATTACACTGAACATTTGACAAAGGAATGATTTTAAGTGCTCTTTATGGTAATTGGATGGATGGATGGATAGGCAGGGTGGGGTTTGAATGGATGGATTGGTTGAATTATACAGGATTTCCGGGAGACGTGTGTGTCACGCTCTTTAACGTTCCACCTAGAAACAAATGGTATTGTGCCGTACCATGCCGTGATGCCAAACCCCCTCACGAAAGAAGAAAGCTGTCCAGTTTACAACTGTGACGACGAACGCTTATCAGGATCAATTAAACGCTGGAGTTTCAAAAATATGTGAAATATTTAAAGTTCGCGGCATAGAATCTTTAAAATATGTCTGAGAGTTTTACAGTCTGTTATTGTGGCGACATTTCCACGCCCCAAAATGTGTCGCTGAACGAAACGAACTGTGATCGGTTGTTTGACATGTCGGTCAAACGGCCTCATGGACGGGCCTTGGCCGATGAAAGCTGCTATGGATTCCAGACCTTCAGTTGTCAGGCTACGCGAGACTAATGGATGGATAACTGCCTGAATAGATGTAGCAGGTGTTTAAATAGATGGATAGATGGATGTACAGTTGAATAGATGCATGGATGAGAAAATATATGGCTGAATTAGTAAATTAGTAGGTGAGGTATAAATAAATGGATTGAGAAAATGGATGGAGAAATACTTAATAAATTATTGAGTAAATGGAAAAGCAGGGTGGGTGGTTGGATGAAGAAATATATGAATGCATGAGTGGCAACAAAAGAATGAATAGTTTGGAGATGAATGGATCGATGGGTGGACTGATTAAAAAAACATGACCGGATCAAAGCTGTATTGTATATAGTTGTGCACAGGTATAGCGTGGTGTGGTGCTGGTAGAGACTTGAAGTATCCTGCTCTATATTAAACCCTCACTCCGTCCAACTGAATTCTGCTCTGGTATGGCCGGCTCTCAGTGTTTCCTTGGTGAGAGGCTTTGAAGTTGCGAGGCACTAATTTGACACAGCCAGACGGAGCTTTCTTTAGGTGTCTGCTAGAGCTTTCAGAGGAAGAAGTCAATTCAGCAAAGATGTGTTTTACTGAGACAAGGACACGCACAAGGACATGCTTTTGTATCTAGGACCAGCATATGTGTGCATCCATACATGTGCGTTGTATCATCACATGAACCCATTCCCCAAGGTGGACATGTCTTAAATAAGGAGAGAGGCATTACTGGGTGTTTTCAGATTGTGATTATGGCAGGATAATTGAATGATATCCAATGTCATTGGTTCTTGTATTGATTGGCGCCATGTGTTGAAGAAGCATGTTTGAATGTGTATGAGTATGAATCAGATTTGAGAGTTATGGCAGAGGAGAAGAATTTCAGAACACATCAGAGGACTTGGAACATATAGAAGGGATATCCAATCCTTTTCCTAGAGGGTCACTGGACCTGTCCTAATACCAACTCTTGTGGTCATGTCTAAGGTTTGTGTAAGGAAGAAACCAAAATGTATGTTTTTTTTTTGTTTTTTTTAATAAGTACAAATACTTGATTCAGTTGCAAGACATTCATTACATTTGGTACTGTTTCACTGACGTCAAATCTGGTTCTTGTGAATTGTGAACAGATTAAAAGACTGTTCTATTGACAGATTTTGCACCACTGTGTTCTGACATATAATGACACAACATATGTTGTTTCATAACCACAAAGCAGACAAGGTGACAAGTGAATGTAATACCTAGACATCCAGTGTTTCACAGTTGCAAAGGTGTTTGTTTTGTTTTTTTTCAGTATGCAGGTAATTAAAATGTACAACCAATTCTATAAAACGAGTGCCATTTATGTGTTTCAGTGTATGCTTCATTAAATTTGCGTTAAAATTGGCTTGAATGACTAGCTAATGCCATGTTTTTTGGCATTAACATGGACATTTTTAAAAACAAATGAACAAAAATATAGATTTTTTGTTTGTTTCGTTTTTCAGCATGATTAATTCAAATGGATAAAACTAAGTAATGAAGATGGATATAGAAACTACAATTTTGTCTTAATTATCTCAGTATGTCTTTTTTAGATCTACTTTGGTATAATGTATTATTAACTAAACTATTATTAACTTTCTTTGATAAAGTAAGCTCTTGAAGGACCAGGTAAAATCTCATGCCTTGATGAAGCATTATGCGAGAGCAAATGTTTTTGGTTCCCAATGCCATTTAAGAAATGCGCTATTTGCAGTAAGCCATGATTAATTAAGCAAACAAAATTGTCCAAAAATACAGGAATTACCCAAATTTGTAAACAGTACAAATGTCTGGTCATGTGATCTCACACTGTATGTAAAATAAATAAAAAATGTTGGGCTACCTTGGTTACGAAATGAGTCCTTTTTTAATTGTGTCATCTTAAACATTTTTTAAAAGTCTAACTTTTTAATGAGGGAAAAACCACTGAGTGCACCTTTAAAAATCACCTTTTCATAATGGAAAAAGCATCAAACACTGTTCCACAGAAATGAACGTTCATTAAAGACTTTGTCATTCTTTTCTAAATAGTAATTCTAGAAATACCACTATACTAAAAATAGAAATACTAAAATACCACTTCTAGAAGTAAGTTCATTCATTTTGAGCAGTATGCTGTTGTGTCAGACACTGCTCTCTGGCAACAATTAGTGGTTTCAGAAAGCCCAGTTAATTAAGTCTGTTAGTGGGCAGAATGTTGTAGAACTGTATGTGTTTTCAGGTTCAATGAGAACTCAGAGCTTCATCAGGCACACAACCTTTGACCTCCTGCAGTCAAATGCACTTGTTTGTTCCAGAGTTTGACTCCAACTGCAGTTTGGCTTGCATCAGAAATTGAAATGAGTCTTTAAAGCATATTCAGACAGACCCTGTTCCTAAAATAGCTTCCCTCTCTCAATAAACCACACCTCCCTCCTTTTCTCTCCCTCCTCTCAATCTCACTGGATATTAATGTGTTTCAGGGACATGTCTGAACCACAAAAATTGCATCAGTTCTGTCTTTTAAGGTCTATTTGGCAGTAATTCATGATCAACACATATGCAGGCCAAAAGACTTCACATTGAGAGTCAGCATCTGTTGCCATGGTGATTACATCACACAGCTGTAATGCCCTGCATGAGTTGCACAGCGAATACATCGGCACCCCAAGAGCTTCTCCTCGTAATATAAAATATTATGAACATCATGTGCACCATTGTACCTTTGAGGGATAACCTCATGAAACCTGTCAAGAATAACATTTTTCACCTCAATATTGAGAGAAATAAGAAACTACATTGTAATTGCTTAAAGAAAATAAAGTCTATTTTTGGAACAGAAGAATTTCCATTATTATAATGCCAATAATAATAATTTGAATAATATGGAATAAAATAAATGATAATATGGAAAAAGAAAGTATGAATACTTTTAAATTTCATTTTTCAGCTTTATTTATACATTATGATAATGTTTGTTGTGCTGTCTTTAATTTATGCTGACTATATCTAAAGTCATTTGGAAAAAAAAAAGTTAGATATAATTTAAATGAGAGTTTTAATTTTATATTTTATTTATACATTATGGTAATATAATTGTTGGTTTAATTTATGCTGACTCTCTCTCTCTCTCTCTGTAGAGATACCTTAAGTGCCTTTAAATATTGAATAATGGGCCTATTAATTGAATAATATAAATTATATTATACATATATTTACTATAAGGTTGCTGTTGGGTTTAGAGTCTGGTTTAGGGTTACTTGCATGAAATTAGGCATAATTTACTCTAATTACTATAAGTACATGTAACATGTGAAATACATGCAAGTACACAATACGTATACTCTAACAAATGCTTAATTATAGTCCATAGTATTTAAATACTGACTATTAGGGACCTGTGAATCTAAAAACAAAAAACAAAAAAAAAACGTGAATAACAAAAAAAAAAAAAACAATCTGGATGCATAACACTACTTATTATTTTCTTAGGAAAATGTGCTTAATTTTCATGTGTAATTCTAAAATAATGTAAGAATGTTACATTATGTAACAATCATAAAATGATGTTTGCTTTCTTCCAACAAAATATAATTTCTCATTTCTTTCTTTTGACTGTGGGGTAAAATGTGACGCGGATGTGTTTTTGTGAAATGCACTCCTCAGAATAGCAGAAATGAACAATGTTCATTCAGAACTACTTAGTTATGTATCTGGAGCAGAGATGGTTTGTTATGGGGCTTGTAATCACATAAGCACACAAAAGCAAACAATTCATCTCTCATCTCTAATGACAGAGCTCTCTCAGAAACTGTCAGCCACGTCTGGGAAGTCTCTAGATAATAAAACATCCTCTTGGATTAGAAGGCTGACTGATTTTAGCCCTGAGCATCATACAGGCACAAGGACAAGATCGTGCTGTAGTGCATGTCACCCAGAGGTGCTCGGAGTGCCTGATATGTCTCTAATGATGCTGTCATACATAGCATGGGCTGCACTTGTTATGTCGCATATTAAACCCTAGCGTGAGACCTACAACTCAAGACTGGGCTGTTCCATTTTAAGCCCAAGTGACCCAAAAGCAACATTGACTCATTTCAGTGATTCTGGAGGTCACATATAGGGTTGATGTGTGCTGTCGTTTCGTAACAGATCAAGATTTCCATGTACTGCCGCCCACTCTGATGTTTGGAGAGATGGTTCATAAATAGCATGTGGGGAACGAGGCACAGTGGCAGTTTGAGCGGCCACTGTCTCTCCACATTCAGCAGATGGTTAGATCCACTTCTGTCGGATTTGGATGAGGGACCGCAGGGCTGGTGCTGCTCTGGGACTGATCCATGAATATGAGCGCATGGCACTGTTGGCTGGGATGTCTATAGCTGCCGTCACACATAGACACACACGGTCGACATACATTGCCAGCCGTCTGCTTACAGTAACAATGAGCGAGTGCCACCTACAGAAATGTTGATGAAGCAATATGTTATGCTCTTTTAAATGGTGTAATATTGCAGAATTTGTTTTAGCCTTGATACCTTCAAAACAGGTCAGAATTTTAAAGCAGGTCATATTTTGCACCAAAATCTATTTACAAAAACATAACAGCATCTGATTGGTTAACATAATGTTGCATCCACGCTAAAACCTTTTATTTTAATGGTTACCATATATTTTAGTTTCATAGCAATGTCCTATAATGACATCTGTGACTATATTCAATATACAACATATCATGGCCTCTTGTTCTTTAATGTTTAAATATTAAATTGCCTATTGTTAACACTGTTATATTGTCATTGTTAACACTGTATTATTAATAATACACCTGTGTGTAATATTACTTCTTGTAATCTGTGTGGGTGACACTCATATTGCAGATTTCGACGGCAGCTCTTTATTAGTCTTACACACACACACACACACACACACTCATACGTACATACATAAACATATTCTATATTCCTCAAATTGCAACAAAACAAATGCAAATCTACAATAACAATAAACAAAACTGCTTTACCCAGAAACCTTCATATTGAATAATGGCACAAATACGGGCAATAATGTCTGTGTAAATGTACTGGCAAGCTAAAACAATATGATAAAGCTGTCATAAAATTGTACATATGCATTATATTAGTCTTATATATTAGTATATTATATAAAGTCTTCTGACCGTGCCTCCTAAAACTCATTTACAATTCTATAAATGAGACCCCAATTGTGACCCCAGGTTTTGATATCATGGTCTCATAACCAATTTTGAGTTTGTATATAAGGTAACATGAAAAAAAGACTTAATAATTGGTTTGTGAATCATTGTACGGCTTCAGAGAACATACAGCGAAATAAAGGACATGAGTCATGCTTTATGTACTTTTTGGAGCTTTTGAACCATTCACTGTTATAGAATGAAAAAGAACAGGTTGAGAAGTCACTGAATCATTAAACATATCTGTTCTAGTTGACTATCAGTTAAAAGTGAGTAGAAGACATGAATCACTCACTTTCATGCTAATCACCAAATTAGCATGAAATGTGCAACACAATAAAGTTCAAAGAAATGACTCAGCAGAGTCAAGTTAGAGCAGTGCGCATTTCCGCAAAGATCTCGATTGAATCTGTGGGGTCTAACGAGGTTCCGTTTATTGTGCAGTCTATGCTTTTCAGGCTTGTAGCAAGGAAGGGTTAAAGAGTCAAATAAAACATCTTTTAGCAAAATCAATTAAGTTAAACCCAGTTGTACAAATCTGAGATTTTGGAGACCCATACTGTACTGAACAAAGATAGAATGAAGAATGGTCTTCCATAAATATCACTAAAAGGGTCTTACATTATCTATAAGTACATTAACTCTGACTCCATCCATTGCCCCATTAGTGCTGCTGGGTCACGCATCGTCATATCATGAAGACGCCATATCACGCAGACCGCTGAGAAATGCAAATCTGTAATCTAACGAGCTCTATTAGTATTCGTAGCCTGTAGCCTGTAGAGGTGCCGCAATCTAAAGCTCAAACATAAGGGATCTTATTAAACAGATGAGATGTTTGAAATGAAACCGTGAGATGATATTCACTTTTCCTTCATAATTGCCGTTATTGAATCATAATGAACATCTTGTCGCATTGAAATGCAAATGTAAAACGAGATTTAAACCTAAACGAAGAAAAACGTCGCATTTATTCAGACCTTTGCAACAACAAATGAACATGTCCATTCGGCACAGGACAAAGTGAGGGCAAAAGTAACTCTATAGCCTTGACACACGTCCCATTTTAAGTGGCGTCTCAGAGGGGCATTCATTACCCAAACAATCTGTCCCTGCTGCTTAACTACTGCTGGCTATTTGCGCTATAACAGTTTTCTGCCGTTTCCTGTAAAGGTCACAAACAACATCTGCCACCGAAAACAACGTCCGTCTAGACAGAAATGCCACCGGGGACGTAGAAAAGAAATAAATTGCTGTGATTAACTCTGAATGATTTTAAAAGAGTGCTTAGTGAATAAAGTCAACATACTCTTTAGCTTTGAAGTAAACACTATGTAACAGTACATGAGAACAAGTGTCAATGGGTCAACATTAGTGATTCAACTTACACTACTCTACTACAACATAATATTCTACACAATTATGCAGTTTTTAAAAAATAATAATAATACACACTTTTGAGCATCTTTTAACAAATCAAAGACAAACATTATAAAGGGCTGAAATCTAATTGTACATACTTGTGCAGATCCTACCATATAAAGGTCAAACTGTTGGAAATAATGTTTTTTAATAGTTTAATACGAAATATTCTGCAGTGACTTGGTAAACTTCATTTAAAACTTTGAAATACCATTTCAAAAGTATAATAATTATTCATTATTTATGTCATAGTCATTGAGAGATTACATGGAATATTTATATTTTTAAAATTCATTTGTCACAGTACATAACCTTCTAAAAATAAGAAAGCAAAGAAACCATATAATTTCAATTTCACAAATTTATAGGCCTTTAAGTGTTAACCTAAATCCTTGAGGGGAAAAGTTTGTCAGATACCCACAAAATAAATCATCAGTATGTTTTGTAAGCAATGTAATGGTGCCTATTCACTAGTTTTATATTTAAAGTTTTCATGGGTACCACTTTACAATAAGGTTTAATTTTTAAGATTTAATTTTTGACTCTTCAGTCTTGAAAACAGCTAACATTAACAAAAGTTAACAAATGCTGTAATAATATATTGCTCATTGTTTGTTCATGTTAGTTAACGCATTATGTTAAAAATGAGAACTTATTGTAAAGTGTTACCACTTTATTTTTAAAATTGGGTTTATAGGCATATGGAAGAATGTTTCCTGTCTTCTCAGGATGTCTGGGTCACACATCATCACACGTCAGCGTCTGCTCGGTGTCCATTAATCACCCCAGTTTGACTTGTGTGAGCGCTGTTAGCTTAGCCACATTAAACACAGAGATTAAAAAAACATCTCTTGGGACGACTTAAACAAAAACCTGCTGACAAAAGAACATTTCACAAGGTACCGAAATGAATATAAAAATCCATACTTCATGACCCCTGATCTTATCAATACTTTATGACATTTATTACAGGCAGGACCAAATGGTGCTCTTTTAGATGAGAACATCCATATTCATCTTCAATTATACATTGACAGCTTGCGATGACGACATGTTTTACAATAACAAGACCTGATTCTTCAAAAATGAAGGTTTTCCACTGGTATGCCACAGGTACAATGAAAAGTTCAAAAATACAAACAAACATTTGGCTATGTCAAAAAAAAAAAAAAATGACCCAAAAGACAGCAATCATAACATCCCACAACTCACTCTACGAGTCCCCAAACAAACCTGAGATGCCGTCTTAAAAAGACAAAGCCCCTCCTACTTGGACTAAATCATTTGGTAACTAAAGGTAATAAAGAAACTTTAGAAAGACAACTAAATGTGCTTTAACAATAACAGAGGTAAACTGTTATAACATTACAAAACACAGAAATTTGGAACAAAACAAACTCAACTATTAATGCTTAACAATGCTCAACCAAGAATTAAACAGATCACCAAACTCCCCCCTCATACATGACAATGAACAACAATGAACTGTGCTGGAATGAGATCTTCAAAATGGTGGGCAATTACTGAGACCAGGCTTTGGCACCTATTTACGTTGGTTGCCAGCTGCCGTTAAAAACCAAGAAGAAGAAGAAGAAGTGACTGGGTTTTGTCTGTTTGGGATGGGAAAATGTTCCAGTTGGTAAGTATGACTATTTATAACATGTAAGTTGTTATATAGAAACAATAAACATTTAACCTGATCTTGCTTTACTTCTTAACACAACAGAACACAATACTTAAATAAACATAGTGAAGTTTATGAATCATTAAATGTCAAACTGAGGAAGAAATGACATGATGAGGACAGGAACAACATTACATAACACATGACCAGTGATACAAACATATCTGGGTTAAATGGTTTTCAATGGTTTAGGTAGATGCACGTATTTTGAGCCTATGTCTCTTTGATGGAGATTCTGACTAAAATGGTGTAATTTAACTAAAATATCTACTTTAAATGATCAAAATATTTACTATTTACAGAGAATATTTGATTTGGTACTTGGTAAATTCATATACCACACCGAATTCTGCAAAAATCAGATGACAGCTAAAATAAATAATGGGGTGAGACGGCCACCTTTCATGATTTGCAATTTTGATCTATAGCAACAAAATTACTAAATGTATTTCTTCATCATCCTGTTCATGCTGAACTTATCTCTGTATGTTACATTTTAGCAGTAAATGAAAATCGTCCCCGAACACTGATCTAACATGATGGATAACTTCATTTGGTTCATCAAATGAAAAATATCCAAAATAAGCACTTGATTCAGGTCACCGGTTAACAAGCGTCTATTTTAGAGACATTTCTAGAATAGATGTTAAACCATTGGCTTGAACACTGTATTAACCTCAGGACATTAACCTTCTGAACTGTTGCCCTTTTACTGAAATAACTGCCAACTTCTGCAGTTCTACCAGATCTACAGTATTGAGTGCAACTCTGTTAATGATGCATACTCGCAGTACATAATCCAAACCATAATCCTCAGGTGACCATCAAGGAAACCGTAAAGGTCCATCATAGGCTGGCATAGAACCAGCTGCACATCTTGAAATGTGGGTGATGAATTATTTGTACATTATATCTTTGAGTTCTCCCCAGACACCTATTTTCAACCCACACGCTTTCCTCTTAAAATGCAGCAACGCTCCTCACTAAAACAGGATTAATATTAATCATTTCTGCTAACGAGGCAGGGCGAATAATGAAGGCCAAAAGGCGCTGTGATTCACTGCAAGGTTTTTTGCAAGCAGCACCAAGCTCAGCCTGATGAGGAAAGGGAAGCCACAGCCGTGTCACACAGATGTCATAGCGGGCAAAACAGGGCATTCTGATGAAACATGGAGGAAACAGCCAGGCAGAGCTAACAGACCTAAGCAAATGTTCTTAGACGAACAACAAATAGCAAATGCAGGGAAGCTTTGATAGTTATTGCACCATGTCGCTTCCCTTTTCGAAAGCGGGAGGCTGGATGGAATGCACTACCTGAGCAACAATTTAAACCATACTTTTTACATTTCAGTGAAAGAGTGAGTGGTTTGCTACATACGTGATATGCTCTCCAGTCTCCAGAGAGCACTTCTACAG
>JAPMOO011871229.1:0-10084 GCA_029874815.1 Luciobarbus comizo
GATATAGGATTAATAAGACACAATGTGCATTTTTGCTCTTCATTTTGTTGTGTTATTCTCAGAAAATCATGTCAGCTACTGAACTTCCCATTACAACCCCTGCAGAACCGACCAATTTAACCCAGACTTTTCATGCTTGTCCAGGCTGGTTTGATAGTTTAGTGTTGTGCTGGTCTAGCTATTTGACCAGTCATGCAATTCAACCACAAACCTTGTTGCTAAAGCAGCTGACCCTGGTGATTTTTCCAGTAAATCAGCACCTAAAACACAAAATATGCTGGTCTTTTCAAGATCAATGCCATTCCTCTGATGATCTCTCTGAGATTAATTAACTGTTTCCTCTGTAGCCATTCTGCTTCAAGCAAACAGATGTCCTGAGGCCATTAGGATAAAGTTTACTTCATAAAGTGATCACTTAAAAGTCTTACTTTGGCGATAAGATGGTGCAAAACCGCATATGTACAAGTCAGGCTTTGAAGAAGTGGGTTAGTTGTCTCACAACAGCCCATGCAGAAGCACAATCTTCATTTACATCAGTGCCAGTGTTCAGCGGCATGCTGGGATGCCCGGACTCTTACGGCCCTGATGATTACACTAATTAAATTTCCTGGAAGGCAGCTATTCATTCAGATGTGCTGCTACGTTTGGGAAAGCCGAGATGAATGGAAAATGTGCAGAATAATAAGAGATCCTTTCATAAATTTCTCAAAGTGAGCAATGAAAATGACCTCCGAGGTCCTGGGAGAGAGACGCCGCAGAATGCCTGATTCTGAGAACAGAAGGTTCTTCAAACGGACGGCCGTGTCCTTCGGGAGGACTTTCTGAGAGAGAACTCGAATAACCTCTCGCATCGAGAGCCGAGCAAAACACGCCAAGGTCAACCAATCATAATCTTTAAAGCAGCAGTCAGAGTCGATGAATATTTCAAATGACTGGCATAAATATGCCTCACTTTGAAAACGCAAGTTCAACTTATATAGATATAGTTCTCTGAAAAATGAAAATAATGTCATAATTTACTCAACATAAAATACTAAACGATTATCATCTTTAATGAAAACTATTCATTCAACTAACAATATAGTTAATTAATATTAACTAAAATAAAAACAAACTAAAATTAAGTTAATTAATATTAAAAGTTAATTAATATTAACTAAAATAAAAACAAACTAAAATTAAGCTATAAACATACACTAAAAGTAATACATAAACAAAATAAATTAAATAATATTATTAAATTACATATTAATTTAATTATAATAAATTATACATTTATTAATTGTGTATATAAATTATAATAAACTATATTGCATAATTAAACTAAATTAAATTAAATTAAATAAAACAAATAAAACATTAAATATGCACAAAAACAAAATGACCAAAAACAAAAAAATATTATAATATTAAATGGCATAAATAAAACACAAATAAACTATAAAATACAATAAAATGTTAACAAAAATGTATTAAAATATTAATATATTTATTATTAATTAAAATATATAATATTTTATAAGAATAAGTATAATTATTATTATATAGTGTTAAATTACATAAAAAACTATATGCACTAAACTATAAACAAAAAAATAATAAATGTTAATTAGATAATCTAAATATATAAATTGTATATAAGGCATATGTTTAGTAAATTAAATTATATGATTTTATATGTGTATGACTTTATTTTGTCTTTTCCATAGCATGAAAGTGAACAGGATGACCATAGCTTCTCTTTTTCTATTGCCGATATTCAAACTAAGATGTGTAACAACCGACTTACTATTTTTATTACACTTTCTTTGTGCTTTTTTGTGTTTTTCACAGCTTGACAGTGTCTATCCCCACTCACTGTACAGAGAAGAACAGCTGCTTTTTATCTCCTTTGTGTTCCCCTCATGAAAGAAAGTCACGATGGCTTGAAATAAGGATAATAAACACAGAATTTAATTTTCAGGTGAAGCAGAATACCAACATCATTTTACCGTCATCATATCTTGTTTGCAAATCAAAACAGCTGCCTATTTCAGACCAATTCTGGACTTTTACCGCATTGAACTCTATCTGGATGTGATTCTCAAAGCTCAACAACACTTCAACACATATCCCGGGAATACAGCTTACCTTTGGAAACCAATAACCAATTTTCATAAAGGGTTTAATTCCTCATTCGACAAAACCTGGCCGAAAGGAAAACACAACATCCTGTTCTTGCACTTTCCCATAAGCTGCTTTATCTTTCTCCACAAGAAGCTGAAGGAAAAAGATTTCTCACATTCTCTCGCATGGGCAGAATGCAAATGCTGCTCTTCTCATGAATATGTATGACGGCACCTACGAGGCCTCGTTTGAATAAATTCTTTCTTTTAACCTGACGGACAAACAGGCCGTCTGAATACGACACGTCCTCTCATGCCGCTCACCCTCTTGATCACGCGTCAGGAGTCCTTCAGCAATGCACTTCAGCTCCAGTGGATCAAGAATGCGTATGTGTACTGCAGCGCAAATTAAAGACATGCTTCCTCTCAAGTGTGCGCTTAAATCACTTCCTCTCAAACTCTCGCAGCCTCTCTTTCTCATTTTCTGAATCTCAGTCAGTCCTTTAGAATCTCAAACTAGACAATTCCCTGTTTTCTACACTCATTACATGAAAAGAATTAAGAAATAAGACGAAAAAGAACTAAGAATTGCATAGCAACATCCTAGCAACACCTTAGCAACTGCATAGCAACCATTATTAAATTAATTGAAACTATAACAAACAAACAAAAAAACAATTTAAAAATTAATAAACACCCTATCAACCATTTAGAATACCCTAGTTACCTCTTAGCAAGCACCCAGAACACCCTTGCAAATACATAGCAACACCCTAGTAACCATAAAGTACACCCATTTTACTGCTTACTGAATAGCAACAACCTAGCAACATCCTAGCAGCCACCAACCACCTCAAATAGCATAGCAACAACCTAGCAACCACACAGAACACCCTAGCAACATCACATCAATACCCAAGCAGCCACCAAGAACACCCTATTAGCTGCCTAGTAACCTCCCAAGCAACACCTAGCAAAAATGAACCCTATTGTTAGGAAATAAGATTTGTTTAGCAAAATAACCATTTTCATGACAATTTTTACATTTAAATTGTCAGTATTTATTTTTCTTAATTCATATGAATTATGCATTTATATATAATCTAAATTGTCATGATCATTTCTATAACAATATCACGCACCCTTAGTATTCACAAAGCCATGTTCGGGTAACTCTATAAAACTACTATAAAAGATGTATTAAAATTAAAAAGTGCATAGGGAAAATATGCATACAGTACTCAAGTAAGCACATGGGTTGGTATTGTCCATAAAATTATTTTTTTTTTTTTCCAGATATTAAATAAAAGAGTTCCTTTTTGTCTGGAAAACTATAATTTTGGCACGAAAACCTAATTTCTTTATGACATTCGCCCAAAACTCAGTGTAACCTCTTCCTCTTTAGCAAGCTGAGAGTGAGTGCATATGATCCAGTGGCCTAGGCATCAGGAATGTGGACTGGCCCTGAAATAGCAGAGTTAACCCGAGCCTGCCAAAACCGCAACCACTACCACCGGCTCTCTGCAGACTACAGATGCATGCTCAATCATGTCCTTCAAACACATCCAGCTCTGCCAGCTTTTTAGCAAGATCTGAAATTAAATTTTAATCAGTGACATTTGGAATTGATGACATCATGAATGGAATTCTTACACACACACTCTATAAATCTGAAATGTCAGCAGGTCAGAATGTGACTTTATGTGCTTGTTTATTTGAGACTGTCCATCTGAAAAACACACACCGGGGAGACGGATGGTATGCTCTGTCATGGATAAGACTGCCAATGAGTGACAGAGCTAAGGGTGTCCACTGGCAAAACTCATATCAGCAGAGTCAAAGTTCATATCTGGAGCTTTAATGCACAAAAACAAACAGTTTTTAACTATTATTTTTGTCTTATTGCCAGTAAAATATCCTTAAATGTACTTGTACTTGATGTTAAGACTTGTTTTCAGGAATATATAGTGAGTTAAGTTTATCTCACCCCAGTTGAAGATAGATGCCTTATTTTTCTTACCTTCAATGACTCACCCCAGAACACCCTAACAACTGCATAGCAACACCCTAGCAACCACTAAAAACCCTATGAACTGGCAAGCAACCTCTAGAAACCAGCCAAAATAACATAGCAACCACATAGCAAAACCCTCCCAGAACACCCTAGCAACCACAAAAACACCCAATTAACTGCTTAGCAACGTTCTAGCAACCAGCCAAAACACACTTTCAACCGCATAGCAACACCCCCTAGCAACCATCAAGAACACCCTATGAACTAGCAAGCAACCTTCTAGCAGCCAGCCAAAATAACATAGCAACCACATAGCAATGCCCTCCCAGAACACCATAGCAACTACAAGAACACCCAATTGACTGCTTAGCAACCTTCTAGCAACCACCCAGAACACTTTAGCAACTTCCAACCACTCAGAGCACCCTAACAACCACATAGCAACAGCATAGTAACCACAAAGAACACCCAATTAACTGCCAAGTTACCATAGCAAACATCCAGAACAACCAAAAACACTAAGTACACTCTATTAAATGTCTAGCAACCACCCAGAACACACTATCAACCACATAGCAACACCCTAGCAACCACCAAGAACACCCTTTGAAATGGCAAGCAACCTTTTAGCAACCAGCCAAAATAGCATAGCAACCACATAGCAACGCCATCCCAGAACACCCTAGAAACCTCCTAGCAACCATCCAGAACACCCTAGTAATGACCCAAACACCCTAGGAACAGCACGCTGCAGCAACACCCTAGCAACCACCAAAAACACCCTATTAACTGTCTAGCAGTCTACTAGCAACCGCCAGAACACTCTAGCAACCTCATAGCAACACCCTAGCAACCACCAAGAACACCCTATTAACTACATAACAACCTTCTAGCAAACAACCAGGACAATCTAGTAACCTCCAAACACCCAGAACACTCTAGCAACCACCCAGAACCCCCTAGCAACTGCATACTGTAGAACCACCCTAGCAACCACCAAAAACTCCCTATTAACTGCCTAGCAACCTTCTAGCAACCACCCAGAACACAATAACAGCCCCCAACAATTCAGAACACCCTAGTAACCTCCTAGCAACCACCCAGAACACCATAGGAACCGCACACTACAACAACACAATAGCAACTACCAAAAACACTCTATTAACTGCATTCAGTGTTCAGCATTAGCAGTGTCCATTTTTATGTTTCTTTAGTGTCTGCGCGTATAGTCAACGCCCTCTCAGTTCTTCATCTCTGTTTGACACTAATGTGCTAAATGAATATCATTTAACGTGGCTGTAATCACCTCCATCAATTTGACTGCAGACTCTAATAGTGGCTCTGGTCAGTGACTCATACGTGCTCTTTTATTTACTCCTCTCTCATATTTCTGCTGTATATGACCGTATCTGATGCGCTGCTCTGTAATGGGATACAGAATGATGCTGTTAGATGCCCCGGTGACCTGTGTACCAGATTTTCTTCCAAATGTTTAATGGGTCATTCCTGTTATGCAGAACCTCTTGAACTCTGAATGAATATGTTGGTGCTGTAATTTAAGCAAGCTTTTTTTTTCTGTAAAAAAGGCTTTTCATAAATCCGCTAAGTCAAGCTCTGACTCTACTTAAAGGACAATGGAACTGACAATTAAATTACATTTTTGTTTGATAGATTGATTGGTTGGTTGATGTAATAAAAAAACATTAATTCAGTTCACTTAATTTGTGATAGTGTATGTGTATAGTATATATGTGTATAATATATGTGTATATGTGTATAATATATTTGTGTATATTATATGTGTGTGTGTGTGTGTGTGTGTGTGTGTGTGTGTGTGTGTGTGTGTGTGTGTGGGTGTGGGTGTGTGTGTGACCCTGGCAAATCGCCTTTAACCCTTTGAAAATCGCCTTTAAAGATGTCCAAGTGAAGTCCTTAGCAATGCCTATTACTAATCAAAAAGTTTTGATATATTTACTGTAGGAAATTTACAAAATATCTTCATGGAACATGATCTTTACTTGATATCCTAATGATTTTTGACATAAAAGAAAATTTATCATTTTGACCCATACAATGTATTTTTGGCTGTTTTATAAGTCTCAGGTGTCCCCTGAATGTGTCTGTAATGTTTCAGTTCAACACATAATTTATTATATAATTTTGAATATTCCTATTTTGAGGTCAGGCATTTGTGCATGTCTTTTTAAATGCAACTGAGTCGCTGCTCCCCGCCCCCTTTTCAAAAATAGGGCTGTGCCTTTACATCTTGTACTTCAGATACTCTGCCAAAAAACATCATCACATCTATTGCATTGAAATCATGCTTTTAAAGCCATATGAGTGTAAACTTCTGATATATGGTTTTCTAAACGCACACATCTGCAGCACAATCACAGAAAGCAGTTGTCACATGGCATGTGAGTACCTACTAAACTAAGCTCTCTTTCATGTCTTATTGCACCTAAACTGTCTAATACACACACGTTTATTTTAAAAACACATAAGTTATAAGAACGCAGTCCGTTATGTCTGTGAACACAAACAGCTGGGGAAAAAATTGCATTTTTACATTAGATGTGTATATAAAGTGACAGCAGTGTAATATACAGTACCAAACCATAAAATAAAAACAAAAAATCACTCACTGCTCTTGAATGAATTATTTCTGTAGCTCTAATAAATGCTCTAGCGTGACTATAAACTTGGCGGATTGTGTGCGGCTCACTCAGGGCGGGGTTTCTGCTAATATGGCAGTGTCTATCTACAGTCGTGGGTGGGGCCTGTGCAAAGTGACATCACATTTTACAGATTCTGCAAACAGCTTGCTCTGAGACACTGCTTATGATTTATGGTGATATAAGGATCTGGTGGATATTTATCATTATAGGGTGGTTGTGTACATACACTGCCAACACATATTTCTGTTCAAACAACATGTAAAAGTGAATTTTGCATAATAGGTGCCCTTTAAAAGCCCCAAAGAACACATGCAAGACAGGCACAAAATGATCTGCATAGAAGGTCGGATCCAAGTGGTTTGTTATTAACTGGTTTGTTTTCTTGTTAACCTTGAAGGCTGATTTTTGTAGTCCCAATCATGCATATTTCCAAGAGGACAGACAAATTTATTTAAAGATCACTGTGAGTTTTTAGCATTCTTGGGAGAGACACAAGGCCTTGTTGATTTGCAAGGTGGCAAAGGTTACAGAGATGTTTTCTTTAATTGACAACACCATCGGCCCAGTTATTAATGAGGCCAGTGCAGTATGTAGTGGCGAGATGGAATACGGTGCCCCCACCCCAATTACGGCTCCAGGGTTCTTCTCAAAAGGCTCTCAGCAGGATGATTTATTCTAATCACCAGTCCTTTCCTGCGCCCTCCACAATGAGCTCATTACGACACCAATATGACTGCAAAGCTCCAACATCCCGAGATGAAGAGCTGAGAGTACGGAAGCCAATCAGAGCAGTGGACCACATATTTTACCAGACAATTACTGGACTTCTTGAAATGACTAGAAGATGGAACTCACACTGGACAGTTAATCAAAGGGAACGTGTTAAAAGTGACTCCAATTTGACAATGAACCAATGGACTATTGAAAGACATGTTTAATTGATGACAGGCTATGTAAGACACTCGAGTCCAACAGAAGCCAGTCTCATGATGGATCACTCACTGATCTGAAATCAGGCAGTTTTAGAGTGGTAATGTGTCAATAACAAGTCAATGTCCCAAAACCTAGTGTGATGCCTTGCTGTATATCTACACAGCCTTTTTAGGGAGCATCCATCCTTCCTTCCTTCCTTCCTTCCTTGTCTCTGTCTATCCATCCAACTATCCATCCATCCATCCATTGTCATCATCCATCCAACCAATCAATCCAAATCTGTCTCCCAATCTTTCTATCCATCGATCTCAAAATTTGTTACCTCAGGAGGTACCAATTTTTTTGGAACAGTCATCTAGACAGCAGTATGCCTATATGACGCCTATGATGCCTTAATAGGCAGTTTGCTAGGTTTTGGACCAGATATGTTTGACTGCGTGAAGGTTTTTGAAGAGAGCTTTTGGATGTTTAGCTGATTAAGACACCAAAAAGACCCACTAAAAGGTCAAACAACCAAAAAAAAAGCAACATTTCACTTTCCTGACCCTTAAAATGGCCAAGTTGTCATCATGTAATAAGCTCATTGTAACATTCCGACATGTATTAGAAATAAATTTACCGATTCCCTACCCAGCACGCTCATACATCACACTTACCCTGCAGGTGCCATCAATCTGAACGATACATCACCTCAGTCGCTACTTCAATGACAGTTGACACATGAGTAAATCAACAGAGAAAAGAACAGTAAACAATGGTCGGACAGACGTGTGTATCTCTAACCCGTAAAGAGGGGAGTGTTGTAGTCTTTTCAAAAATAATTGCTGCTACCTGCAATGAGAGAGGAAAGTTTCTAAAGGGTGAAAGTGCAAAGCTGATGGAGATAATGGTCTGACTCACACATCAAGGCATGAGACGAGGAGAAAATCAGGCAATAAGGTCTTGTCATTTCTCTGGCTGTGCTCAGCTCATGTCTAGTGCCCCAGGCATGACAGAGATGAAACACATGAAACCGATGGCACAGTCCTACGCTTTCTGGTCTCATCCCAAACAAGAGGGTCTTCAAACCTGATTATTGAGCTTGCATCTTCATTTGAGTCTATTAGGGAATACCCAAAGAAATATGAAGACACATCAGAATGTCCCAGATGCTCTTTTCCATCCAATAATAACAAATTAACACTTTTGAGCTCCAAAAAGTACAAAATGCACCATTAAAATATTATAAAAGTCTTCCACATTACTTGAACACTATACTGAAGTCTTCTGAAGTCATATGGGCTACTTTTATGGTGCTTTTGGTCAATATTGGAGCTTAAAAATGTGTAGAAAGTACAACATGAGCACAAAATAATCAACTATCACTTTAAGAGCTTCAAGATTTTCCAATTTTACCTGCATCACTGAACATTAAGATTTGACAACCCATCTAATTTCCCTTTCAATGACAAAGTGCTCTGGCTTTTGGTCTCTCCCCAAACACCAGAGGCTGCAATCACGATTATTGAGCTTGCGTCATCATTTGAGCCCATTAGGCAAGACTCAGCCTTTCAGACTTTAAAGAAATATGAAGACATTTACCAGAATGCTCTAGATGCTTTTTTTTCCCCCATACAATAATAATGAATGAGGATGAAAATGTTGTACTACAAAAAGGACAAAATGCACTATTAAAGGTGTGCACATGACTTGAGCACTACTGAAAGTCTTCAAGTGATTTGGTACACTTTTATGATGTTTTTGGTCCATTTTAAAGCTTGAAAATGTGTAGAAAGTACAAAAAAAAGCAAAAAAAGCATCAACTATCCCTTTAAGGGCTTCAAGATTTTCCAATTCTAAATCAGTGAACATGAAGATCTGGCATCCCATCTGATTTTGCAACCAATGACAAAGTCCTACGGTTTTTGGTCTCGCCCCAAAAATGATGGACTACACTATTGATTATTGAGCTTGCATATTTATTTGAGCTCAACATGGAAGATTCAACCAATCGGACGTCCTAGAAATATGACAACATGCAGAACATCCCAGATGCTCTTTCTCATACAATAATAATGAATAAACACACACTTTTAGACACAAAAAAGACAATGCATCATTAAAGTACTATAAAGGTCATCCAGCACTATATTTAAACAGTTCTAAAGTCATATTGGACCTTTTATGGAACATTTTTGGAGCCTGAAAATGTCCATAGAAGGAAAAAAGTGCAATAGAGTCTCCATTTCTGCTTGTATCACTGAACGTGAAGATCTGGCAACCCATCTGATTTCACTACAAGTCTTCTGGCCTGAGGACGCTGGTGTCTGGCACTACAGATGCTCAGCAGGGTCAGTGAAGATCGTTGACAAAGC
>JAPMOO011872707.1:0-10237 GCA_029874815.1 Luciobarbus comizo
TTTGTCTTCAACTGGTAATGCACGAATTTCCAGCAGCATTATTACGGCTTGGCAGTTATTTGTTGGCACCGTTAATTAGCTCCGGGATATAGTCTGATAGTCATTCAAGGCAACAGATAATCTTCGTACCAATTCCAACCCAATACGAGACTTGAACCTTACGAGAATGTGTATGTGTTAAGTCCATATATCCAAAAACTACAAGCAGGGGCGCACAAATAATGATAACTCATGCTCTACCACTTCCTTTACCATTCATGGGAAATAAGGTGTAACCAGAAACTGTGTTCGACCGGACACAACCGCACAACGAAACGGGTTCCTGAATTTATTTTTTTCCCTAAATGCGCGGTTCAGAGATTTAAAATTCAATATTTATGAGGTAATATGTATAGTGATAAACTCGATTTACATAAGCAACTATAGATTAATCAAATACTATGTTTATATAATTCACCTATTATAAAATTGATAGCCATGGCTAAATAATAAATACACAAAATAAAGAGTAATCATAAAAATGACATTAGTCAGACACTTGCGAAATATAAATGCATGAGTGTGTTTATCTTTGGGCATCATTATGCACCCGGGTTTTTATACAGTACTAAAACAAACAAGCTTTTTTTAGTTTTTGAAGCGTTAAAAGACGTGATAGTTGAAAAACAAAAAAGGTAAACCTATTAATAGAATATTTTATTGTGCTTTATAAAAAAAAATGAAGCACAATATTTTTATGTACTGTATGAGCTATAGTATAGATATGGTATAAAGCAACCCTTCATGCACGAAAGCTAAATAAAAACATTTTCAAGCTATATTTTCCAGTTGCTGTGTGCTGCAAACGTCAAAGCGTAATAAAAATCCCCCTCTGTTGAATTTGCTGCCACATACTCGACAAAAACCTTAAACGTTATTGTCGTTTCTTTGTTAGACAAAACAATGAACAACAATCTTTGGAGCAGCGAGTCTGTGGCCGTGATTCCTATCCGGGGAGTGACCCTGGTCTGTCTCTATAGATACTACAAAACACTGGATAAAATCGAGCAATGGACGAGGATCAGTCTGCTGAGGAGGTAACTCACACAAAAATTATAATAGTAACTTGTGATTCCTACTTCTAAATGTAGGCAGTAGAGATGCTCCATTTTTCTCAGACATACTGCAAAGCTGCGACCTTAATTACTTTCATTCACAGACTACATTTGTTGTGGACGAGATTACCACAGTTATTAAAGAAGTAAGAATCTACTACATTACCTCACTGTGTAGACATGGAGTCAGTCTTCGACAATCAATTCAATTACTTTGACTGTAGGGGTACATACTTAGAAATGTGAATGACCAATATTTCACTTTGCAATACTCACTAGTGTATTATGGGGTCTTCTGACAACAGGCTGTTGAAAACACCATTGGAAACAGCTCTTACCAGCACAGTAAAATCAACCAGTGGATGTCAAGCATTGTAGAGTCAAGTCTAAGCCAGCTAACTAAATTAGGAAAGCCTTTCAAGTACATAGGTATGGTAACAAGCTCTTAAAACTACAATGTAAATGTACAGTGTCTGACATTTTCCCCAAATTCACACTCTTATGTTTGTTCACCCAGTGACATGCATCATACTCCAAAAAAACGGGGCAGGTTTGCACACTGCCAGCTCATGTTTCTGGGACAACAGTACAGATGGTAAGACATTGTAAGACTGGGCAAGTATTTCAGATTTCTTTCTTTCAAGCAAAACGGCCCGAAGCATAGTTGAAAAATTTGAATGACACTGACTTTTGTTTTTCTACAGGGAGTTGCACGGTACGATGGGAGAATAAAACCATATACTGCATAGTTAGTGTTTTTGGGCTTGCCATTTGAGGATGAATATCAACATGTAGGCCTGTCTTCCGTTCAATGGTTTCCAAACATTTTTGTAAGCCTCAAAAACAAGCAATGATGTCCCTGTTTAATTTGAATAAAACTTGAATAAATTTATTTGCAATTCTAATTCTGCATATGTGTTTTCTTAGTGTATATAAAACAAACTAAATGTAACATGGATCTTGTGGATTCATTTATAGTGACTGGTCTGATGTGTATACAATACAATTAACAGAATATGAATTTTCAAAATCATTTGTTGTTCTGTTTTATTTGACCTTATTTACAGATATAAACATTCACAACTTCACAATCAAGGTACCCAACCCTGGCATCAAAGAACCAAAATTGTATCAATGATATAAAAAAATACTATGAAAGTCTCTCAAATAAAAAAGTGGGCAAGTTTTAACTGCCTTGGCGCCCAGCAGAAGCTTATGCTTTAGTTTCAGAGGGTAAGAGATCGAGAATGGAGGCAAAGGACTTTGGCCTCTCAAGAACCACCACAGGCTTCAAGAACTGAAGTTGTTTTATAGCTTGGTCCCCACAGCCCCCTAAAGCTCTCTCCAAAATCAGACGGAGATTCTGGATAGAGGTACACTCTCCTTTAGAGATAAAGTGCCTCAGAGGGGATGAGCGAACCTTGCGGCTTCGGGAGATCGGGGCTCCTCTCTGAGTATTCTCCTTAACCGAGCAGTTTCGTCGGAAACAATCACAGCGTCGAGGAGGATCAGGCTTAGTAACTACTGCAGTCCACGGCTTTTCAAATTTGATCTCCTCCTTCTCTTTAATGAACTTCAAGAATGACGACTCAAAGCCCATAGGTTTGTAAGTTGCGATGTCAAAAGCTCGTGGGGCTAGACTGTGAGTTACAGGATCCTTTGAGATTGGTAAAAGAGGGACTGGAGGTGGTGGTTCAGAGAGTTCATTCTTCCGTCTGAGGGGCTGCCGAGTTGGGGTGGGAACTGATATGGAAACAGTAGAAGGAATGTTAATAGATTTATTATCTTTACCAGAGGGTTCAAATGAACTTTCATCAACAGCAATTCTGAGGGTAGATGGTGGAGAAAGGTCAAGCGGTGGAGGGCGTATAAGGGGAGGTGTGGTTAACTCCGACTCTGACCTGTCTTTGTACCTTGGACTCTCCTCGGAAACAGACTCTTCGGGGTGCCCGCTTGACTTTGGGGAGCCATAGAGCAAATCCTCAGCAGCAATAAGCAAACTTCTGTCGGGGAGTGGCTCCCCTGAAAACTCGATCACTTCCTGCCCCTTTGATTCAGTTTTGATTGAATGGAGGCTCATTGGCAGTGACGGGCCACCTGGGGTCGCAGGCTCGGACTGATACTCCATTTTAAGGACGCCATTTGGAATTCTTGTTAAATCAGGGATAGCAGACACAGCGGATTTCTTTTGTATTATCTCCTCTAACTTTTCAGCTGTGTAACACAATTTGTCCTTGTTGTCAGTCAACTGTTTGCGTCTAACTTTGTGAACGCTAATATAATGTCGATTTAAACTACGCATGCTCATGACTACGGAGTCACAATTCTGTATCATGCAAGGGAAGGCCACAGGAAGGCAGCGGTCCTGGCACATCTGCAAAGCCTCCTCATGCGTTCGGAAGACAATTCTGTCAAATCCTTTTTTAAGTTTGATTTTTGGTATCTTAGGTACTTCTTCCAGCTCCTCCTCTGGGGTTTCTTCAATTGACTCAAAGTTCTTGTCAGACCGAGAAATTTCCTGATCTTTGAGGCAGCACCTCAAAGGCTGCTTAAGAGGCAGCTTTTGGGAATCTTTCGATGACTGGGAAGAAGGTGAGATGATTAACTTTGTTTGGCATCCACTATTTGACTCATCTTTTTTAGGTGTACTCTGGAGACGCACCACAAGGGAATCAGATGGATCACAGTGCCTATAGAAAACACGCTTTTTATAACTTGATTTAAACTTGCTGTTCACAGATGTAGCAACTGGATTCAGGGGAGTCTGGTTCTGGTGAAACTGACTTGTGTGACGCAAGAGGCTGCTGTTGAGATGGTAGGACTCATTGCAGTTAGCATAGGTACACTTGAACCTCGGTATGGGCTCCTCTGATGAAGCCATCTGTCTTTTTGGTATGTGCTTAGACTTGCAAGGCATTTTCGATGTAATTTTCTTGTTGTGCTCTCTACGGTAATGTTTAGTAAGACTAGACAAGTTGTTAAACTGCTTATCACATCCTTTGTGTTCACATGGGAAGCACAACTGTGAGCGGTTATAGTGATGCACCAACTGAAGGTGGCCAACAAGAGCATTCTGAGTATTGAAGGCAGCACTGCAGTTTTTATGCACGCAATGAAAGGGTTTATTGTATTTACTGAGGATGTAGCTCAGATTCCCTTTAGCAACCAAGCGGCGACTTCCCCTTACGTCAACATTTGAGTGGTTTACATGCACATCAGTTACAGAAGGGACTTGGCTCTTCTCTTCAGCTTGTCCATTTTTTCTATGAAGCTTGCGCTTCCACAACCGATAATCTTGTTTTTGGCATTTTTGTTGCCACAGGTGTTTTTCTCGTCTTTGGGTTTTAACATCATCCATCTTCAAAGACTGTGACTTCTTCCTTGTCCTCACCTTAGATGATAACACCACGGGTGCTTTGTCAACTTCCTTTCTTTTAAAAGAGCAGTTCATCTGTTCAACAACGGCTTTATTTATGTTGTGCATATGTATATAGTGGATCCTCAATTCTTTTTTGTTTCTGTAACTCTTGGAGCAGAGATGGCACTTGAAAGGCTTGAATATTTGAGACTGAAACACCTCCATCTCTTTCACCTCTTCCTCAGAGTAAGCATGAACCTTAATATAGTGTTGCATTAAAGCACGACTAGTAACACTCTGGTAGCGGCAACTTTTAACTTCGCAGGTGTAAGGTTTCGTTGTGGCCTGCACAAGGAACCCGCTATGTGGTTGATCGTCCTCCAAGACTGAATTTTCAGTGCTGTCAGGCATTCTGGAAGGCTTGAATGTTTGAGACTGAAACACCTCCATCTCTTTCACCTCTTCCTCAGAGTAAGCATGAATCTTAATATAGTGCTGCATTAAAGCACTACTGGTAACGCTCTGGTAGTGGCAGCTTTTGGCTTCGCAGGTGTAAGGCTCGGTTGAGGGCTTGCTTTGCAGTTGCTCCTTCTCAGGGTCTTTATTGTTGTCACGTGTTTGTGGTGATTCTGGCTTGCTTGGCAGCTTCTTTGAATCACTACTCGATACATGAGATCTCACCTCATTTTTGTTGTTCGCTGCTTTGGCAGGTGACATTGCTTTCAAGGTAGGTGTGCAAGTGCTCTGTGAATTACGCGTAGCATATCTGGTGCTGGGAGAATTAAGGCTTAGCTGACTCAATCCAAGCATGATCTCGGTTAGTGTTGCACCAAGTTCCACGTTTGAAAGAGTTATGTCACAGTCTATGGACTCGGGAGCAGGTGAAGGAGCTTTTTCGTGATTAGATTCCTCTGTTGATGACCTTCTTAGAGTGTTATCCTGACCACTTTTATGCAATTCATTGGCTTGAGTCTTAGAATGCTTTGCTTGTACTTTCTTCTTGCATAATTGATCCTCCTCATTAAATTCGTCTGGATGAGCAATTCTCAAGTGCTTCTGAAGTTCTCTTGCAGTAGTAAATGTCCTTCCACATCTTTTCAAGCCACACGTAAACTTCCTACCATCAAAGCAGACAGCAACACATGTCACCGAGACCTTAGATTCCCTGTTGGCCAACAGCTGAGAAGAACCTGAACCTTTTTGGACACCATTCTCAACTTCCACCTTTGACCCAGAGCTTTCCACAACTGGGAGCAAGAGTTTCCTTTTCATTTTTCTCTGGGTCTCAAAGTCTTTCTCTGTAAAGGTGATGTCATGGGTTGCCAAGTGCTGAAGAAATTCTTTGCGAGAGTAGAAAAAGTTCTTGCACCCTGGACTGGTGCAAGTGTAAGCAGCATCGCGGAAGTGCTGCGCCTCATGGTGGTAGAGCTGCCCAAGGTCACAATAGGAGAAACTGCAGCCTTTCAGCTCACAGCCGTAGGACAAACGGAATCCATGACTATGCTTATGTGCTACAAGTTCATTGGTGGTGTCAAAACGGGCACCGCATCCTGTGACCACACACATGAAGGGATGATCTCCATAATGGACCCAACGGTGCTGGCGATGGTGAAAGGCAGTCATGAAGGTCTTCCGGCAGAAAGTGCACTTCTCCCGACGGTCTTTCATCTCCAGATAATGTTTCAGGTTGGGATCTTCACTATCATGTTCATTTTTGATGTGCACACCCAAATATTTGAAAAGTTTAAAATTTCTTGAGCAGTTACTGGCTGGACACTGGTAAACGTCACGATTCTGTAACTTATAGTGTGTTTTAATGTAGTCAAATGTAATATAGTCATTTTCTACTTGCTTATCAGGCACACTGGCGGCTTTCTCTAATATATGTTCTAAAACAACAGGGTCATGGGTGGACTGATAGTACATGGCTAGAGAGGGGTCTAAAGGAATTTGGCCCGGCTCTAACTCATCAAAGCTATCCTCCTTGAAATATTGTTTCGGGTCCATCTTCTTCTTTACTTTTTTCTTTTTCCAGTGACCCTCTGCAGGAATCTGAATGTGTGTTTTAGAGTGTGGCTCAAACTCCTTTTTACTTTTAAACTTTTGTAGACACACAGGGCATGTCCACACATCATCTTCCAAGTGTTTTCTGGCATGGTGACAGATTCGTGTCTCAACCACTTCTTTATGGCATATCTGACAGACAAATTTATTTTTCTCTTGCTTGTCGGATCTCTTAGAGACATCCTCAGGGTCTTTTTTCTTTAAGACTTTTTGGCCCCTTTCAGCATCGTTTTTTTCCACTCTCTGCTCTTGCTGAGTGCTGCTAAATACATTAATTTCACTTTCACTTTCTTCCTCCTTCCCAGCCTCTTCATTCAGAACTGCTCCAACATTGCACAGCTCCTCTGGCACCGCTTCATCTTCTACTTCTTCCTCCGGTTCCAGCCCCAGTAACTGACTGCAGCAGCGCTTCAATGTCTTCCAGTCCCAGAATTCAGGATCAAAGGGCCAATGTGCTTTCAGAGAAAGAAGCAACTCGCAACGCAGGGAATTTGGAATAATGGCATTTTCAATATCATATTTTTGATCAGGACGTGTGTAGAGCTCCTCAAGGACATCAAAGGCTTCCTGAGCAGGACATAAGAGGAATTCTGTGAGCTGACAAGCTCGTATAACCTCCAGATCGTCAGGGTGGAGACAGGCAACAGCTTTGCAGACCATTGTTTTCGCATCTACATCTTGATTTGGAAGCCGAAGAGCCTTCACACACAGTTCAACTGAAACTGCTAGGCCAAGCTGCATTGCCTGTAAAAATACAATAGACAAAGTCAGGAACAACTTAGCATACATTAAAAGGAATAACCAAGTAACAAGGGAGGAAACAGGTCTATTCACCTCTGTCTGAATTACACGAATGAGGAATAGAAGATGGTAGATAGTCCTGGCAATGGCTCCAAACTGGAGGCACCGTTCAATAAATGATTCAAGGGACACATCAATTCTTCTCTGCAGTTTGCTCCAAAGGAGGGTTAACTCCCTGACAAAAACCACAGGAATAAAGAAACTTAATTAGAGTTGCCATTCACATGGAAATCCAGATCTCATGTATACCTGGTATTAGCATTATCTCCAGTGATCCGTTCACAAGAGAACAAAGCTAAATACAAGTACAAAGACAGTCCAGTGTATTTTGAATATAACAGGTCCTCACCAAGAACAGTCCAGGTTGTCTTGCTGTAGCTGCTGTGTAAAATACGTGGTGCACAGGATGAAAGCTGTGCTCTCTTCCCCCTCAGCATCCATGTTGCAAATAATGTCCAGGACATCTTTTGCATCTATTCTAGAAATCTTATAGACAGAGGGAGAGATAGTGAAATAATTTAGTTTATTATTAAAACATATCATGATCAGAGTCAATCACTAAAGAAAACTGGGTACTTTACCTCTAAAATAGCTTCCTCACTAGGCAGCAGCTGGCACAGTTGGGTGACAAAGGTTTGGCGAAAAGTAGATTGGTTAGGCAGTAGGCTACAGTTAGCACAGGCTTTGTTGAGGATCAGCGCTTTCTCTACCTCCCCTACTTTCTCCAGGTGTTTGATGCGCATTTCCATGAAACCCTCTCCCTCCAAAGAAAGATAGGCATTCACTGTTCCAGAGGAAGACAATCATAAGTAAACAGCTGAATGTGTTTATCTGCAGATATCAACACTGTCTTAAGGTCTTTAGATATCACGTTATCTGGCAAAACGTCAAACATAATATATTGTGTAATAAAATGTCAGCCTGTCCACACAGCTGAATAAACCAACAACAAACTGTTCAACCACTCTCTACATGAAAGCAGTGAAATGCTGATTGTGTTTACATTTATTGTGGGTATAATGGACAATATTGTATTAATGTGGCGTTACCTTCTTCTGGATCTGTTGACTGGCCGGTAAGAAGTGAAACCAGGACAGGATTATTCCAAGCTCCACCTTCACCTGTAATGTTCAGCAGGGCATGCAAATCTGTACTGCCATACTGCAGCATGGCCTCATGGGCCGCCTGTACAAAGAGTCAAACCACACCATGGAAAATTATGTGTGCATAAAAAAATCTTATATGTGAACCTGGACCACAAAACCAGTCATGGGTATATTTGTAGGAATAGCCCACAATGGGTCAAAATTATCCATTTTTCTTTTATGCTAAAAATCATAAGGATATTAAGTAAAGATCATGTTCCATAACTTCATTTGGACAACTTTAAAGGTAATTTTCTCAATATTTTGATTTTTTTGCACCCTCAGATTCCAGTTATTCAAATATTTGTATCTCAGCCAAATATTGTCCTATCCTAACAAACCATACTTCAATGGAAAGCTTATTTATAAAATTGACCCTTATGACTGGTTTTTGTGGTTCATGGTCACATATATATAGATCACATCTGTATACTGCTTGCAGTTCATGTGCAGCAAACACACGGATTGTTAGGCAAAATGCCACTATAATTTTTTTCAGTATTTTTGTAGGGTGAATGTAAATTGAATTTCACATTGGGAATCTATAAAGCAGTGGTTCCCAATCTGGGGGTCGCTAAAGATTTACAAGGGGTCGCCAAGCTCACTCTAGTTTGACCACAAGATGAAATTCCCAACAGTTAGTGCCTACCGCTTAATATTATGTATTATGATTAAAACCATTTGTTTACCAGGATTATAAAAACTTACCTAAATACTGTCTAACATTAAGCAAAGGTAGTAACAATCTCACACAGTCGCAGCATGCAGCGTAGCTTTCGTTTGTTTGAAAATATGGCGAAAAGCAGTGAATGGTTTGACAGAGGGAAATTATATTAATTAAAATATAAATATATTAGGGGTGTGCAATATGACGATTTTTGATCGTGGACGATAATATCTCTCCACGATCTGCTTTTGAAGAAATATCATAGTATCGTGCTACAGAAAATATTCTATCAAATACAGTTCTGGCACCGCCGTCTCTATAGGCTATACTGTACAACACGACATACAGCGTTAGAGTTACTCTGACAGGACACTGCACTTATTCACGATCGCAAATGTACATTATTTGCATACAATCCTTGCCGGTTAAATGTTTCATTCATGAGTTGGTCTGACGTGCGCTTTTTCTGAGCGCATTCACCAGAAGCACGCGCACTAAACAGTGTCTAACAGCGCCTGATTACTGAACTAAGTTATCTTTTGCACTAATGCTGTCAAAACACACAACGTTTACATATAGACTCCTTTATGTCTAAAATGAAAGTAAACTGTTGAGAGAAAAATGGATACGTGCAGGTCTTAAAGGGACAGAACTAAACATGCTGCCAACTGTCTTTAAAGAGATAGTTCACCCTAAAATTTAATTCTGTCATTATTTACTCACTCACATATTGTCACAAACCTCTATTAATTTCTTTCTTGTGCTGAATACAAAAGAAGATATTTTGAAGAATGATGGTAACCAAACAGTTGCTGGTCCACACTGAATTTGATAGGAAAAAATCATATGGAAGTCACTGTGGACCAGCAACTGTTTGGTTTTCCATGTTCTTCAAAATAGCATTTATGTTCAGCAGAAGAAAGAAACTCACTCAGGTTTACTTTTGAGTAAATGATGGTATAAAAAAAAAAACATCATGAAAGAATTGACAGACAGATGACAATTTTTATTTTTGGGAGAACTATTCCTTTAACGTTAACAAAACAACAAAACGCAAAGAGAAAAATCACTCACTACTCTTGACTGAAAAGCTTGAATACAGTTTCTT
>JAPMOO011875079.1:0-10708 GCA_029874815.1 Luciobarbus comizo
AACATGCTGTCTGTATTTTGGCAGTTCACGGGAGAGATTTGCTTTATTAAAGTCCCCTAGAGTGATTAAAACAGAGTCCGGGTGTTGTTGCTCACTCTCTGTGTTCATATCAGCGAGTTTCTGTAGAGCTGTGCTCACGAGCGCTTGCGGTGGAATGTAGACTCTCACGAGAATGAACGAGCAGAACTCCCGTGGCGAATAGAACGGCTTGCAGTTAATGAAGAGTGTTTCTAGATCTACACCACCCCTCATTGATATAAAAGCACGTCCCGCCGCCGCGCGATTTCCCCGTTGATTCCGCGTCCCGATCTGCTCTGATCAGCATGAAGTTAGGCAGATGTAGTACGCTGTCCGGTATGTCACCATTTAGCCATGTTTCCGTGAAACACAGGGTAGCAGAGTTAGAAAAATCCTTGTTTGTCCGGGAGAGCAGAAGGAGCTCTTCCGTTTTGTCGGGTAGAGAGCGGAGATTCGCCAGATGGATGCTAGGCAACGCCGTTCGAAATCCACGCTGTCAAAGCTTCACGAGCGCTCCAGCTCTCTTCCCCCACCGCCTGCGCCTCCTGTAGCGTTTGACCAGAGCTACGGCTCCGCCAACTACAATGTCCAGCAAAACGTCCGAAAAATCTAAATCCGGTAAAAGATTTTGTGGTGTGTTCTGCCGAATGTTCAGCAGGTCATCCTGGTAAAACTGATTGTATTTGAAAAACAAACAAAAACAGTACAAACACTGAAGAGCAACACACAATAGCTGCCATCAGTGGCGCCATCTTGTTTCTGAGCAGTGCTTTCTGTTTTTTTTGTCAGCTTTTCAGTCGCATGCGCGGATGTTAAAAATGATTTCATAACAGCAATTAAGTCTTTATTCAAAACATAACTATTCTCATACAAAACGAATGAAATCTGAAGCTTTGCTCAATACTGTTCCACCCAAACCATGAATGTGACCCTGTGATAAGTTGGAGCATTGTAATACACAGAGTTGTGCATGTGTGCGAGTGCAAATTTTTGTGAATAATAACAAGATTACGGATCATGTGATTTATAGCTTGTTGAGCTTTGCGTCGTTTCATGCTTGTATTTCCTGGACCCTTTACTCTTGTACTTTTCCACTCTGTATGTGTGTGGGCACAAAGGTGTGCTGCCAGACCTCCTGTGATGAAGGACTGAAGGCTAATGAACCGTAGGGAGAGCCACTCCAGCACTCACAAGAGCTCACACACACACTCATACACACACTCGTATGAGTTCAGCTGTCCATGAGAATGTCACACGTTATGCTGAACTGGTTCACACCCCAGTAGAGACTGGCCTCTGCTTCCTGTGACATTGGCCAAGTATTCCAGAGGACACAGCGGCATGATTTGAGGTTTTTCTGCTTTTTATGCATGCATATTTATTTGGACCCTTAAAAATCTATCCCTTTACGTATGACCTAAAAGTGTTTTTTGTTTTTATATTTTGTTTTTCAGTGAAATGAAATGCTTATGTGTACTGTGAGGACACTGATGGCTGAATATAATTCCATCTGATCCAACTCCCATTTTTACTGAAAACTGAGTTTCTTGTAAACTGAAGTTTTGTTTTCCTCAAACTCTTGAGTTCTGGTTATTAGTGTTTTTCTCAGGTTAGTAATAATGTCTCACTCCAGCAGGGATTTAGAAGAACTGAGTCACTCTGCAGTAGAGGAAGAGAACACTTTCACAATCATACGCACCATCATCCTTGTGATCAGTTACACAATCCTTCGAAAGTTCCTTCCTTTTTACCATAAATGTGTTTTAGTGGGGGGTTTTATCACTTTGGCGCTTTCACACTGCAGCTGAAAATGGGTCAAATGTACTTTTTTACCCTTTTTTCAATATACTTGTATAAATCTATCTTTATGTTGTGATTTATTTCTCTCTGTGTATTTATAATAAATTATAATGCTTTAATGCAGCTATTTGGATATGTATAGAATTTTTATGCATGTGAACTGTCAGGAGTTTTTCAACAATTGAACATCAGTCTAACAATGTAATTCATAATTGCACTTGATTTTACCCTTGGCATTAATCATAAAATGTTTTCTTTTATCTCTATACATTTATAAGTTACAAGTGTTTTTTTTTTTTCCTTTATCATTTCTTATACAATGTTTGGAAACTCAACCATGGATGTGTCGAATTTAGTTATCTCTAGTTATATTTAGTTATTTATAGTCTTTGTTTAATGTGAACATAATTAACATCAGTCTAACTTGCTTTATATTTCCACTTTTTTTACCCTAAGTGTTAATCGTAAAATATTTTGATAAACTATATGAAGTGTTAATAAAACTACATGAAGTTTTACATAGTTTTACAAAAGATTATTTTAAAAAATGTCAGTACATGTGGTGACACTTTGAACAACAGTGAAGTTAAATTTTTATACTAAAAGATTTAAGTATCCTAATTTTGATTTCTTAAAGTAAATATTTTTTTGTATTTCTTATTTTTTCAAGTGATGGACTTGAAGTGAATCCTGGGTTAGTTTAGGAGTATCACCCGCTCAGGCCAAAACACGTTTCAAAGGTCACAATAAAAAACACTCATGAATACATATTTAAGTGGAAAGTGTGAGAGTGGGATTTTGGCTTGCAGTGTGTATGTAGCAGTCTTGTCTGCCAGTATCACGTCAGTCGGTCGCAGGACAATGGGATGGTTGTGATGCTTGACACACCTTTATCTTGCACAAATTTGTGTAGGAACAACTGGCCATTTGTGACCAAGTGTGACTGTTTGCTCAGAGATGTGAAACCTAGCCTGATGTAAAGGTCAGGAGGAATTGAACAGACTGCTAAACCTTTAGAAAAGGACGTATTCAAAGTGAATAGGCAAATGTTTTTGTCTGGCTCTGTGCTGTCTGTCTGCTTCCTGATATGTAACGCTTACAGTAATCACTGCCCCTGTAATACGTAACCATGAGAGTGGTGGATTAAACGGCATTTTCAGGGTCACACGCACGCAAAGCATTGCATTCTGGGAATCCCTGTGATGTGACAGCCTGGTACAGTACCGCCATGGATTTTCGGCTGTATGACCATCACCTTTAAAACAGCACCATATTACAGCAACTGTATTATATCATTATTTATTGTTTTATTGATCTTTTAGCATTATTACAGACAATTTTAAGACAATTAACTTAAAGACTAATAAAGGTAAAAGCACTGTATTTTGCTTTTATTGCGAATCATCTGCAATAAACAGACCAACAATTTAAGCAAACAGTGTTTAAAATATACAAATTACAAATCTATAAAAATCTATCTATATAGGAGATAGGTGATCTGCTATTTTTGCTGGAAATCCAACAATGATTATTATTTTTTTTTATATTAAATGTTGTAATTTTGGTTCATCCACTAACGATGATGTAAACAATGAAACCGTTTTAGTAATAATAATACACTAAATTCCTTTGTGATTTGTCTGGGACATGTCTTACTCTACATTAAAACATGGAGTAATGCAAGAATATAATTTTCATGTGCAAATATTATAAAACAGATCTGTCCACTAATAAACAGTATAGTAAAATCTGGTAACACTTTACAATAAAGTTCCATTTGATAGCATTAGTTACCTTATACCTAAAAAATGATTTTTCTATGTTGTAAATAAGAGGAGTATTTTATACAACTTTTAATTCAATGTGTACCTTGCTGTTTCTTTGTAATTGTGAAATTTACTATCGATTTCTGTACATTTGTATATTAGTCAGCTTCAACTAAGATTAATAAATGATTTCTCATTTGCTAATGTAGTATTTTTAGTTGTATTTTTAATGAATAACGTAAAGAAATGAATAAATATTGTTATAAATGTATTGTTCATTGTTAATGTTGGTAAATGCATTAACTAGCATTAAGAGTAACACTAGGGTTAGGGAACACTCTTCACTATTATTAGCATGGATATTATTAGCCTGATGGCTGTTTTATTAGTACTTGTGTAGCAAATATTAATACATTATTCTGTATGACCATATTCTATACCCCTTAACCCTACCTAAACAACTACTCCAACACCTACCTTACATACATACTATCAATAAGCAGCAAATTAGGAGTTTATTGTTTGAAAATTCTTCCCTAATCTAAAATGTAACCATGTTAACTAATGGAACCTTTTTGTGAAGTATTGCCAAATCTCTAATTGACACATTTCTACGGTCACACGATTTATGCAGTCATACTGTCCAGCCCTAATTTTCATCTTGCCATTTTCCATGTTTTCACAGAATTACAGCCCAGACCTGAGGTTAGGGACTGATTATTAGCCAGCCTAAAAATACATTTGTTTTGTGTATTTTACGGGTGTTATTTTGAAGTCTCATCACAAACAGGTGTCTCTGGTTACAGGAGTTTTCAGAAGCACATTGTGACAGTATTTTAAAGTGGGGCTGTGTGGAGTGGACCAGTACAGCCTCTGTTTGGTCTGTTTCTCGTCACCCCTGTAGTGCCGAGACATGTTACAAGCTGGTATAAGAGCGGCTCACAGATGGACAGACATTGTAAAAGCTGAAGTAGACCATGATGGGATTCTTGTAGCGTAAAGAGTCTAGGTTTGTGTTTTTAGGAGTGCCAGTTGTTTTACTGTCCAGGCTGAGGTGTGTGGGCATCATGTTTGGGGCCTGCAGGGTGGTTTTTCCTCATGGTTTAAAATAGAAAACCAGAGGCCACACATACACAAGGGACTGGACCGGCGGGGAGTTTCCAAACATCAGAACTGTAATTTCATGTGTGTTTGTATGCTGTACTGTTAAATATCTGTTAGTATAGCTGTGTGTGTTCACTAATAATGCAATATTTAGGCAATAAAGTACCAGAGGCTGCGCTGTTTTTTTTTCTTTCATTGTTAATCACCGCTATGTCATAGATTAATAAAAAAAAATCAAGAACTAAATGTTATTTAATAATTTTTAAACTAATGATTTTCAGTACATGGATTAAACTAATTTGGTGCTGTATTCATGTCTGATTTTGTAGTGATGGTAAATTTTGGGTATTTTCATGATATATGATCCACCCTTTGCAGTAAAGGTGTTTATGGGGGAAATGAATCCTGTTTTATCCTGAATGGAGAAATAGGGCTCTGGTTTGTTTTTATGGCAGATCTTAAAGTTTCTGTCTGTTTAGAAGTGTAAAATAACAGTAGTAATTGTCAAATAAATAAATGAGAATCTATAAATAAGTTATGAATATATGATACAAATTAAATAAAATGCAAATAATTTAAATGACAAATTAATAAAATGATTCATTAGTTTGTAACTTAATTAATTTTATCTTGTTGTTTTTTGCATTTAATTTTTTTATTTATATAATACTATTATGTGAGAAATATTAACCACTAAACAAGATAATTATATTTGTATGTATATGGATGCATATTTGTGTATTGTGTGTGCGCATGCATACTCTACCAAAAATGATGGTATAATTAAGTTTTTTTTTTTTTGTTTTTGTTTTTGATCAGCATATTAGAATGAATTTTTTTATTTTTTTTTTTAAGGCTCATGCAACACTGAAGGCTGCTGAAATTCAGCTTTGCATCACAAGAATACATTTTAAAATGGAAATCAGATTTTGAATTGTAACAGTTTAAATTTTACTGTTTTTATTTTATTTATTTTCATCATATTAATTCAGCCTTACATTTCAGTAATGAAATACAGTAACAGAGTTCCTCATGTTGTCAAACAGAAACCTACTGTGCTGTCTCTATCATTACAGTGATTTTTAACACACGGTTGTGTTCTGACCTGCAGGATGTAGCTGTATAGGGTGTGTTTTGTCAGGTCTGTGTGAATATAACAGCAGTAACACAGAATGGCCAGAGCCACAGGAAGCTCGTCTCCAGCACCGCTGCTACATTTCCATACAGGGCCAGCAGGACATACTGTTAAAGTGTGTCTGAACTATGAGCAAATATAAAAGGGGAAGAGAGGAGAAACAAAACTAGTGGAGTGTGCTTGTGCTGAATGAGGTCAGATTCGCTGGAATGAGAGCCTCATTTCCACACAAGGTCTCTGTTGTTCATGTTTGTCCACTAGTGATGCCAATTTCCAAATCTCTCTCGCATTAGTGTCCCCCTGTTTCTTTCCAGGACTCCAGCCCACTGTTTGCTTCCTCTTTCAGGTCTAAACGCAGAGGTTACATGTGTGTGAGAGCTTGTATTGTGTGTCTGAAGTACGTTTTCTGCCCTCAGCATATTCAAGATGAGGACACATGGCATGCTATCTCCTCATGGGTGCGTTTGCTTTCGCACTGATTTTGATTCTTCCCAGGAGGCTTCGTCCAGTACTTGGTGTGTGTGTGTCAGTCAAAGTTTAAGTGCTTTTGAAATGGGCTGCTGCTTGCCGTCTTCCACCTACTGCTGCTCTTGCACTTAAAGCTGGAGTATTTTTGCTTACACTGGTCATTGTTACTGGCCTTTCCTTTCTGTCTCTTCCATCACCTCTGTCCTCCTTTTCTCATCTTCTGTCCTGTCACTTTCCCTGCTGGCGTAAACAGGCAGCCTTGAGATTCTGAATTTTCTCTCTTTTATCTTTTGCTTCCCTGCTCTTTCCTGTTGCAGACAGTGTTTGGCAGCCATAACATTACAAATATGCCACAGGCTGATGTTTACAAAGTAGGAAGGCACAGCCATCAAAAAATCGACTAGAAAATGCATGTAATTTCAGTTGCATAATAATAAAATGTATTTATCATTCATATAGCTTTAACATTTTGTTTTAATAATTTGTTTTATAATTTATTTTAATTTAAAAAAATGTTTGTAGTAAAATGTTAAAGCTTCTAAAGGATAGCACATATATTGCAGTATTTATTTTTTATATAAAAATATTTTATTAGTAGCATATATGCTATTCTTTTGTAGCTTTAACATGTTATGATTGAATGTTTTTTCAATTCAATAGTATTTTTAATACATTAAATAAATGTATTTGTTTTTATGTAAAATTAAAACTTTCATGTATTTATGTTAGGAGCTTATTTTGTTGCTTCACTTTTTGCAGCATTTTTTTTGTTGCAGCAGTAATTTAGTTTAAAAAAAAAAAATTTTTATTATTATTTCAAGATTTAAATTGATCAAAAGTGCCAGTAAAAACACTTGTATGTTATAAAAGCTTTATATTGGGGGAAAAAATAAATAAATAATAATAGTAGTAAAATCACAAAATAAATTTATCACTGTTTCCACCAAAATATTTTAACTGTTTTCAACATTGATAAATGTTTATATAATTATTTTTTTCACAGTATTTTTCACAATATTTTCACTGTTTTTAATCAAATTTATGCTGTCTTGGTGACTCATTCCTAAAACAAACAAACATATTTTAAGGCATGAATTTGTTCTGGACAAGTTAAAACGCTTTCATAGAAGTTTCACCTCTAAAATCATCCCCTCTGAAGCAACACCAGCCATCAAAGTGCCACTTTTGTAATAAATTTACTGCCTTCGGTACATTTCAAGCCTATTACTGTCAGACTTCAAATTATCTGCTGTGAGTAATGTTCCTGTTATTATGTGTAATCCATTTTTGTGATAGTTTTGCACAATAAAGGTTTATAGGGATTTAACAGAGTTATTTGTCAGTCACCCTACTGAAGGGCTATGTTTATCTACCGCTGAGAAATGCATCAGCTTAATTATACAGGGCTTCATAAAGGCGTCTCTCACAACCAATTTTACTTCCAAAAACTGACATATTTCCAGGTGAAATGGGTTAAAATTTTATTTATTTATTTATTTGGGTCTCTTATTCATGGTGAGTTGTTTGGGTTAACACTTGAGTATGGAGTTTGGTGGGAGGGGTTGATTTGTGTTGTTTTGGAGTGGAGCGTATCCTGAGACTGTAACCGAGTGGAAGGAATGAGGCAGGGAGGTGTGGCAGTGCGGGAAGATTGTGGTGGAAAGATGAAGCTGTCACGTCTGTCGTTTGGCTGTGTGGTTTACAGGGGCGTCCTTGCCCTCCTCTGGGTTGTTTTACAATGTTGTTTCTCTCTCTCCAAACGTATCCTTTGCTTTTCCCTTCCTCTCTCTTTCCACTCTTCTCTCCATTTTAAAAACCGAATGATCCGCCCATTTACTCGGCTGCTGTGTTGCAAACTTGTGGCAGTTGCACAAGTCTCTTGATAGTCTTAAAGTCTCCCAAAGATGCATTATATTAAACGAAGACATTTATAGATAAATTGTTTCAAATAAATGTACTTTTGAACTTTCTATTAATCAAAAAACCTTAAAAGAATGTATCACTAATGCATTAAATTGATCAAAAGTGCCAGTAAAAACATTTATAATGTTATAAGATTTCTATTGGGAAAAAATGTTGTTAAAAGATAATGATAAAAAACTAAAATCACAAAATAAATGCATCACTTTCAACCATTTTCATTATTGATAATAAGAAATCAGCATGTCATCATATAATATTTCACAATATTCCTCATACTATATTTTTAATCAAATATGTTGTCTTGGTGAGCATTTGAGACTTTTATTTCTAAAACATTAAAATCAACTTACAGAATAGCCAAACTTATATTGTACATATACAAGTGTGTTTGTGACGATATCAAACAAAGTGAGTTGATTGCGGTGTTGAGACATGCTACTCAAAGCTCTACGTGTCTGGGCTGTGACCCGACCTCCCGCACCTCTTCAGGCTCTATCGGTCTTCAGATTGCAGAAAACACAAGGTTTCAGTATAACACACGCCCCTATAATTGTCCCATGATTACAGCAGTTTGTTCGCATTTTAGAAGTGTAATCTTACAGTTACTAAGAATAAATCACTTATCACAGTCGAGAAATGTTTGTGTAGAGCTTTAATGACAGGCCGGGTGTAGCTGCTTCCTGTGTCAGGAAAAGAGGAAGAACATGGTAATGTAAACGTGAGTGTCTCCTATCTACAGGAAGGACGAAAAGGGACAAGAGGAGGGAAACTTCACTCGTTTCACGGAGGTGGGGGATTTTGTTTGAGCTAGTGAAACTAGGTTTTGGGCTTTTTGGTGATTTAAAACCCAAAGTCCTCTTATATTCTTCCACTTTCTCTGGCCTTTCACGGCAAGCATGATAGAGAAACTTGGTATCTTGCATGGTTTTTGCAGTGGTAAACAAGTAAAAATCCCAGCTGTCCAGAAGCGTGTGCTTTTACCTGCGCTCTGGCCAGTAAATGTTTTGCAGCTCTGTCGCTGCTATGAGTTGTGCAGTGAAGCGGGCATCATTAACCTCAGCCATCGGCAGGAAATGATGCGTTTAGAGGCTGTCGGACATTTTAGTTTTGTCCCTGGAGTGTTTTAAGTGATTCAAAGAGTCGTCAGGAAGGTCAATGCGCGAGTTCGGAGGCATGACCGTGTGCTGCTGAGAACACATAGATAGAACTGACAGGCTCTCATTGTGATCAAGCATGTATAAGCAAACAAACCAAATCAAATGAAAATCCATTTGATAGGGCGAACAGTGACCCTAGAGCACAAGGAATATGTCTTTTAGAGATGAGGAAAATCCGAAGCAGATATTATGTTTATTCTGCTCGCTCCAGATAATAACATTCTTTATGAGAATAGACAGATGGGCGTCTTGTTTTTATAGATCGCATGAAATCAAAGTCCATGCTTGTTTGCTTTAAGGCCATTTGCTAAAAAAAAATATATTTATTTGTAAGGATCATGTGACAAAATTCAGCTTTGCATCACAGGAATAATTTATATTTTAAAATACTTTAAAATATCAAATTTGTATTTTATTTAATTATTGATTTAATTGACTTTTTGGTCTTTGGCTGAAAGCAGTCATTATAAAAGAACTCCCGTGTTATGTCTAGGCCCCTATGAGTGTGTGTTATGCCAAGTCTGATCCCGTTTGGCTTTTATTGGACTATAATAAGAGTGTCCATTAACTTCGTCCCTTAATCTTTCTCTTACCTTTCTTCTTTGTTCTTTTCAGGCGTTGGCAGCAAATGCAGGTACCGGATTTGCCGTTGCGGAGCCGCAGGTTGCCATGTTTTGCGGCAAGCTCAACATGCACATTAACATCCAGACTGGCCGCTGGGAGCCTGACCCTTCCGGATCCAAAACCTGCGTCGGAACCAAAGAAGGAGTGCTGCAATACTGTCAAGAGGTAAAACAATTTTACACAACATAAATTTCCATTAAAATTCATTTATATTCAGTCCTTGCAGGGAGTGAGCAGTGAGCCCATCTGCTTGAGCATCCACTTCACAGTATCATCAATTGCCGATTAATGGAAATGCATAGATTGGGCTATGTTTTACGCTGACTTAAAACTAGCATTTTACTTTTTAATGTTTATTACATTATTATAAATGTTATAAATTACACTACTTTGGGGTCAGTTAGAATTTTATTAAGTAATTAACATTTTTATTCAGCAAAAATACATAAAAATTATCAAGAGTGGCAGTAAGTTTACGAACATTTGTTACAAAAGATTTCTGTTTGGAAAAAATGCTGTTCTTTTGTAATCTATTCATTAGAAAAATCCCAAAATAAATCTATCACGGTTTCCACCAAAATATTAAGCGGTATATATATATATATATATATGTATATGTATAGACACTGAACAAAATTATAAACGCAACACTTTTGTTTTTGCCCCCATTTTTCACGAGCTGAACTCAAAGATCTAAGACTTTTTCTATGTAC
>JAPMOO011876042.1:0-11932 GCA_029874815.1 Luciobarbus comizo
GACTAGGGCTTCTGGGAGGGTGTAAAGGTAAAGGGCTGGGACTTCGACTCCCTTGGAAGCTGTCTCCTGGACTTGGGCACACACTTGGCACTGGGCTCGGCACAAGGCTAATTCCTGGACTGGGGCATGGACTGTATTCTGGGCTGGGGCGAGGACTGTTTCTGGGGCTGTAGTCAAATTTTGGACTTGGGACCGGACTTTCACATGGACTGTAATCCCGTCTGGATTCAGAGTCTCTGCTCCAGTATCTTCCAGGTGATGGTCCTCGGCCACAGTCAGATTTCGCAGTCCGTCGCTGTCCTCCACCTGGATCGTGGTCAGATGACTGATGATTTTTAGGGACTTTCTCAAGCCACCTGTCCAGCTGCCACTGTATGGTTGGTGGACTCTCCGTCTGAACAGAGAAAGGACATGAGTTCAAGACAGAGAATGTATCAATGCTAAAACTGGTAAAATAATATTACTCTAAGTATGAATTTGATAAATTAATGTGACAATATATATATCCAGAGTGATCTGTATTACAAAACATACTTGACAAGATTATGATCATCAGTGAATCTGCTCTTGACTATAAACTCTTGACCACTGAGGATGACAACAGTATAATACATGAATACATTCCAGAACCTCTTTAACAAAGACGTGTGTAGCTGACAGTTTAACAAAGTGAACATCACATTTAAAATCATAGTCATGGCATTTATAGGCTAATCGTAGGAATATTGGATAGAACTTCTACCAATTAAACGTCTCAATCCTTTACCCTACTGATGTAAAGTAACCACTGTATGTGAGTAGAAGATTGCATAAACCAATATCTGACTCCATGATAATGTATTTACTCAACAATGTGATGCTAAGAAAGTATGGTCAGAAAAACTACTGAAAAATGGAAATTATTAGAATAAATGAATAGGAAATATCAGTATTTATGTAAACAGGCCAGAGTGTCAGTGGGAGAGAGAGGAAAATAAAAAATGGAGGTGAGAGGGTAACCCGAGAGAGAGAGAGAGAGAGAGAGAGAGAGAGAGGCCAGACAACTGTGGAGATTCCTTAAACCCTAACAAACACTTTCTTTCAGTTTCACACTGCTTTAACCATTACAATGCCTCTTCAGTTCACTTACTCCAAACTATTACAAACCCGAAATAAATAAGCGGCATTGAAAATAAATACTGTATTACAACATAATCACACTTTATAGAGTAATAAAATAAGCTATACTCACTTCTGACTTTACAAAACATTTTAATTAACACCACAAAATCATAGCAAATACTCACTTGATAGCACACTTGAGCTGCAGGGCAGACGTAGCTTTCCTCGCTCGCCTCCAGTAGCTGACCAGAGCTAATTTAAACTTTTACTCCTCCACTCAAACATTCCCCCTTCCCCTCTCTCTCTCTTTCCAGCAAAGACACTGCATCTCTTGTGCCCTTTTCCCACTGCCCCTCCCCACAAACCCCCCTCTACCTGGAACCGTGTGGCGTTTCCAAGCTGTCCTCCTCAGAGACACTACATGACTACACGTAGATGAAAAACACATGGTGTTCCCTCCTCCCTTCTCCACAGGTACCAAATAGATGGCATGTTCAGTAATAGAGCCAGCTGTGTCACACAGACACCTTCATTCATATGGTGGTGTAGCCCTATGCTATGCTACTAGAGCTTTTAATCCCTCCTTCTCTTGAAAAATTTAAGACTTGCCAGAGCATTAAATCCTTCAAATGTAGCTATTATCAGCTCAGGATTCTTTGATGATGGAATATTATGTTATCATTTACTCACCCTCACATTGTTCCAAACCTGTATGACTTTCTTTCTTCTGTGGAACACAAAAGAAGATATTTTGAAAGATGTCTGTGTACTTTGTCCATACATTGAAAGTTAGTGAGGTCTAACATTGTTTTATAAAATAATACAGGTTTGGAACTACATGAGGGCGAGTAAATGATGACATAATTTTCATTGTTTTGGGTAACCAATCCCTTTAGGTTCTGCCTTTTGTGACGAAATCAATGTTGACATGTACTACTTCCTATCTAGTTAGTCATCTGGGGCGCCACATGTTGACATGACACCCAGATTCTAAAGTCTCAGCGGCCGCCCCTCCACATTCCTCTCTCCACCCCCCACCATCCCTTTTTACCTCACCCGCTAAAAACAACTACTGGGAAACAGAACGCAAGGCAATGAGAAATAGCAGATTGCATGGCAAAAAAATGCTACAGCATACCTCTGTGCTGCAGTTTAGGGTCCGCTGCTGGGTCGGTGTCCTGCACCGGTTGTGCGTCCCTGGGCTCGGGCTGCGTGATAGCTGGCTGTGATCGCTTTCCCACTCACTGGAGGGGTCTGATCCTGAAGACCCTGAGCTAGAATGTCTCACTCTTCCGACATGTGTGTGTGTGTGGTGCTGTTGGCCTGACAAGCTGTCAGTCAATACATACAAACAATGGAGAGGGATTGAGAAGTGTAGAGGCTCCTCTTAGGCCACACACTCATGCATTTACATGTACAACAATCTCGACTATCAAGTTCAAAGAAATTCCTCAATTCCAAAAAGTATGCAGACTAAACACTACAAATGGTATGTGTGTGTGTTTTTGGGGGCTGAATATGTTGAAAGGCCAAAAGAAACAGAGGCTGGTCTATCATCCAGCTGTCACATTCCACATATTCTGACCTCTTCAATATGTAATACAAACTCACACATACAGAGACAAACACGGGATAATAATGAGACCTGGTATAGTTACAAACATAAAGCAAACAAAACATCACAAGCACACACTTACCGGTCATTATCAGCCCAGGAAGTTGTTTGCTCACTTCCCTGTTTAACAGATAAGAATAAAAAAAACAAGATTTTAATAAATGAGAGCTTTTTAGCTTGGAATCTTCAACTTCATGGTCATTACTTGCATCTTGACCAAAGCAAAAGCCATAGTCCTGCAGTAACGGCAGAAAGGTCATGAGTCTGGTGTATTTTATGACTCAGACTGTTATGACTCATAAACTTGGACTGCTGTGATGAGATACACGCACGCACAAGGAGCTGGTGTTGTAGGTTAAAGTTAGAGTCAAATATTGAACTTCTCAGTTTCAGAAAACCATATCAGTTCAGCAGCACAGATATGGAGCAGTGGCGTTTTTCCCAAGGAGGCAAGAAAGCAGTGCCTCCTAAAAAAAATTGTGTAACATGAGATCATAATTTGTTTTTAATAGAACTCCTACTGAAGTGAATGTGAGGGAGGAGCAGCTAAATACTGTTCTCTCATGTAGCACCACAAATGAACCTGAATCGGTTCAACTGGTCAAATTAGACAGACTAATTATAAAGTAAATATCTCACCCACTTGGAATTATCTGAAAGTGAGATGTTTTTTTTTTAGTAACCCCTCAGCTTGGGTAAATTAAATGTCACCTCTTTTAATGTTTATAAAGGTAGCGTTTACAGATGATTTGATGATGAATAGTTATTGACTCATAATTATATGACGCAAACAATAGTGAGTAATTTTAAACAAAAGGATTGACACTACCGTTCAAAAGTTTGGGGTCAGTAAGATAATTTGAAAGAAATTCATACTTTTATTCAGCAAGGATTTTTCAGAATTTGTAACAATGAAGACATTTACAAAGTTACAAAAGATTTTTATTCCAAATAAATACTTTTCTTTTTTATACTCAAAAGATCCTGAAAAATGTTTCCACAAAAATCTTAAGCAGCACAACACTGATCATAATAAGAAATATTTATTGAGCACCAAATCAGCATATTAAAATGATTTCTGAAGGATCATGTGACACTGAGGACTGGAGTAATGATGCTGAAAATTCAGTTTTGCCATAACAGGACTAAAGTACATTTTAAAATATATTAAAATGCTAAAAGGTTTTTTATTTTATTTTTTTTGCTAAAGAGTTATTTTTAAGTGTTATATTACACAATATTAATGTTTTTACTGCATTTTTCATATAATAAATGCAGCCTTGGTGAGCTTAAGAGACTTCTTATCAAATTCCTAAAAGCCCAAACTTTTGAACAGTATTGTACATTAAATAATTTAGAATATTTAATTATAATAAAAAAGCAGTATGCTAAGATAAACAAAACAGTATTTTAGTATTAGTATACTCTGGCTCACTGAGCTCTCCAAAGAGAAGAATGGCAATGTGTTAATATAGTGCTGCAATGAGAGAGCAATGCAAACACAAATGCTACAGTGGCCAGGTGACTGTGTGTAAATGCATTTTGTGATGAATGAACAAATGAGCTGGACTGTGCTTAAAGCTAACAGTTAGCACAAGCAGTGCAAGAGTTATTGATACTATGATATCTGCTTTTTCCGCCCATTCCTTCAACAATCTTAACAGGCGCCCTACCTCGTCCTTGTCATCTTCGTCACTGCTGAGCTTCAGGTCATCAGCGAGCATGCTGGGAGGGCAAAGAGAGAGTCAAACATGAGAGAATGTCACACTCACTTGACAAAGAGACTTATTCGTTCTTCCAATCTGCAGCACATCTGTGTGTATGTGTGTATTAAATGTGTGAGTTTGCCTCAAACAGTCTAACCATATGAGATTATATCACATTACAAGCTTCAAAGAAAAAAGTCATAAACACAGTGCTCTAATGTTGAACAGTGATGTTATGTGACAGTAGTGTGCTTCTGGGCTCTACCCTACTGTGTTAACCTGCTCTGTAATTAGATACTAACTCAGTGAAGTTTATGAGGTCAGTGAAGTTGGTACGGTGGTTCGAGACGGTGGAGATATAACACTGGCCTAACCCTCCATGTGAAGCTGGTTTTACACAGCAGTTGGTCCAAAGCAGTTAAATTCCAGGAAGCCCAATCTAATTATACACACCAATATGCACATACGTTCAACACTGAATTTTGTAACGTCAGTTGTTTATGGTGTAATAAAGTGAAAAGGCAGAAGCACTTCAGCCACAACCTGGTGCTTGGTTACCGTAGACCGACTGGGTGCTGTGCACCCCACTTACGATTTATGAGGCGCCACGAGTGGACGTGAGGGCATCCTCATAGAGACACCATCCCTCACTGAGAGAGCCACAGGGAGAGAAATACATCAGCATTATGGAGCAGAATGTAAAAACACTGCTATATTAGTACAGCTGTGTATACATATACAGATGTGATCTATGTATAGCGATATCTCAAAGTAAACAAAGCAGGTGATGATGAGCCAGCTTCTTATTACACACATCAGGCATGCACAATATATCTATACCATATCGGTTTGCTATTAAATGATATTTATCAAGTATTGGTCAACATTAAATGTTTGATTTTACACCACTGTTCAGAAGTTTGGGGTCAGTAAGACTTTTTTTTAATGATATTAATAATTTTATTCAGCAAGGACACATTATATTGATCAAAACTGATTCAAGACAAGTTACAAAAGATGTCTATATAAAATAATAGTTGTTCTTTTGAACTTTCTATTCGTCTGTTTAACTACCACAAAAACTGTTTTTAACATTGATAATATAAAAAAAATCAGGATATTAGAATGATTTATGAAGGACACTGAAGACTGAAAATTATTGAAATAAACTTTTTAAAATGTATTAAAAACAGTTGTTTTAAATTGTAATAATATTTCATAATATTTATGTTTTTACTGTATTGGATCAAATAAATGCAGCCATGGTGAGCATTAGAGACTAAAACAATTAAAAATCTTACCCACTCCAAACGTTTGAAAGGTAATGTACATTTATCCCGTTTTTACATCATTTAACACTCATTTAAGGTTATTCTTTAAAACAATAATTTCATAACACTGTTAAATGTAATGTCAAAATAAATATCCATTTTTTATATTGTATATTACAATGTTGTGGTGCCTAAATTCACTTGTTACATTCAAAAAGTAAAAAAAAGTAAACAATATAATTATCAGTCAGGTAACGGTTATTGGCCATAACATAAAAATAAGCTTAACGGTATCAGTCAGAATGGTTTGAACATCAGTGTTTACCATGTCTGTGTCGTGAATTGGTCTGCTTTCCCTCCTAAAACAGATAAACAGAATAAATCAAATCAACACACACAAACAGCATTTTTTTTGTCTTTTTTCTTTACAGAGGGGTAAATTCACTAAACTGTATTAAACATTGTCACACTGTATCTTAGCACCTAACCTTGTACCTTGAGCCCCTGAAATCCAGTTTAACCAGGTGTCATTAAATTAAATAATATTTTTGGCATTAAAAAAATCGTCTCTTGATCGTCTGGTAGAAAGATACTGTACAAACCCTAGAACTGGCCTGCATTGTGCTTGGGGCATTGCAACCCGATTTGCATAATTTCTGTAGTGACTAAAACAACAGATTTATGAGTGTGTGCAAATAAACAATGCAAGCATAATACCCGGCAGGGAAAGAGAGGAGAAAGAAAGAAAGAGATAAACATACAGAGACAGAGCAGAGTTGGTGCATTATATTGGTGAATTTATCACACTTGCCTGCAATCTGTAATAAACCCTGTGCGTACCTTAGAGTGTGAGTACAGGAAATGCTGAGTGCCCCCTTCCCCTGGGGGCTGCTGGTAAGGCCAGGACTGGGTCATGTCCTACGGAGAGATGAGAGGACAGAAACTAAAAGTCAAAATGACTTACATGTTTGGAAAATCAACTTTTAAAGTCATTATCATATGCAACTGACAGAGATGTCCTCAGATGTAATGTGTATCTTTAATGGACTCCTGAAATGTATCTATCTACTGATAGTTTTTTTTTTTTTTTGGCCATTACATCGGGGGATTTGCACTGGCTGGGATGGTTGTGTTGTGTTTTGAAGCATCAAAACTTTACAACCTTCTTCTATATGCCATTTTTAGGAACTCTTAACTGAAAGGGATAGTTAGTTAATTAATATCCTGTCATCATTTACTCAGCCTCATGTCATTACAAAACAGTACGACTTTTTTCTGAACACAAAAGAAAATATTTTGAGAAATGCCTCAGTATTTTTTGTCCATACAATGGAAGTCAATGGTCACCAAAACTGTTTGGTTATCAATGTTCCACATAAGAAAGTTTATACAGGTTTGGAATTACATGAGGGTGAGTAAATGACAGAATTTTCATTTTTGGTTGAAATGCCCCTATGATCACACCTTCTGTAATAGCATGATAGATGACCTTCTCATTTTTTCCCCAGAATATATTAAATTATCAAATTAAAAAATACATAAATGAAAAACACATAAAATCCACAATGAAACATAAAAAACTTGAATAAAACTATCAATTAATTAGGATTTTAGTAGCAGTTCATCCATTTAGCTGATGCTTTTCAAGAGGTATATTGCTTTTAACCTGGCTGGCTGTATTGATTTTAAATTCCAGTGACAAACAAAAAAACTAACAAAAAAAGACTTTGTGCATGTTGCTCATAATATTAGCAGGTTTTGCAGAAGTAATGCTTCATTTACTGTAGATTCTGTGTTACTAAAGAACAACTGTTGATCCACTTAATGACTAACATACACCAGCAAGAGTTCATGACCTTTTGATAAAGAACTTACAGTATTTGTGGGTTTGAGGAAGTTTCTGGCATTTCTGATAATATGTATGATTAAATTAATTCCTCAGTAAAATGTTTATTGTGTAATCTGTGCCTGGAGCTGTTTTTGTTAGAGCATGCATGTGTGGTACAGAGCAGGAAGCAGTCTGTGAAAAGGTCATGAGTTATCTACTCTAATAGTTGTTATAGGAAAACAGATGTGCAGTGTTTGACTAATTACAAGCTAAAATTAAATGGTCATACATAGAGATGGTCAATGGATGAGCCAATGTTTCATGTGTCAGGATGGTGATTCTTACCTTTTTGGGGAACTCAACCTAATAACGGTCACATTAGCGACCTTTGGTGTAATTTTGTGGGCAAAGGAATGTATCCATGAAGCACAAGTTCACACAGAAGTAGCTAATCTGTGGTGAATCTGTGTGAACCTGCTACAAAATTGTTTGGCCTCATGGGGAATTCCTGATGGCGTAGACTCCAATTGAAATGACTGGATTTGGCTCAAGAAAATTTGCCAAACAACAGTGTGACCACACCTTTGTAGCTGTCTGTGCGTATACAGTATTCAACAGAAAAACTCCTACAGGTTTGAAATAACTTCACGGCGAGTAAATGATGACATATTTTTTTCATTTTTGGGTGAACTATTTCTTTAAACTTGGAAAAGAGAAATCTAATTTACATTACATTTATGCAGATGCTACAGCAATTTCCATTTCCACTTTAGGCAAACTTATTTATCAATCCTAGGTCTCCTCTTCATCTTTAGAAATGAGTACAAAATTAAAGATGCCTTAACACTCTACACACACAAACTGTACTGGATTTGTAAGTGATAACAACAGCGGCCTTTCATTTTTGAACTCCACCATGTCTTCAACAGTCTTCTAAAGTCAAACTGCAGAGCAGTTATTGTAAACATACATTATACACATCAATCGTTCTTCCTAGCCTGTAGCAATATTTCGAAGACACACTCCTCCCTCCAAAGCATAACTCTTCCCCCTTCCCTCTCGTCCACCTGCTTCATTATCTCTCTCGCTGCCTTTAGTCACTAAGGACCCATCTCTCCTCACCAACAACAAGGCTTCCCAGGTGAACCTACAAATGCTTCTCTGTCTCTCTATGTATGTCCCTCTCACTCTTTAGAGGCTTTGAAATGGCCAGAGCCAGTCTACAACACATTAAAAACAACTCACTCTCTTTTCCACCTTGATTTTTTCCTAATTTAAAATATACATCAAAAAACAAAATCAAAGATTAAACTTAATTTGATTAAAAGATTAAAATCATGCACAGTTACATGAGCTAATAAGTCTAATGTAAGCCACATAAGTCCAATAAAAGCTGTTATATTTTACGTGGCGCTGAGATGACTTGTGTGCTACCACATTAAGACCATTTAACCACCCAAGTATATTATTCACTTTATTTCAAGAACTCCTGCGTTATTGGCAATTTTCTGTTGAGGAATATTTAATCATAGCAGACTGCTGATTTGGCATTCCTACAACTGAAAGAGTACAACTAAAACACCATTTTAAAAAGGCACAGACAGACTCACACATTAATGCTCACAGAGACACCTGTTGTGCTCTTTCTAAAAATACCTATGACCACAACACCAGCCCTGGGAAGACTTACACATCTATGCTATGTGCTTGTTCGCCTACACAGAATTCAGACTTATGGTAACAGACCATAATGTGCTAATATGAGAAATCCAGTGCTGTATTGTACTGTACTGCAATGATCCCACACATACAGTACAGAACAATGCACATGTACACGACTTCTGCTTATCAAAACTGTGATATCGAAGACTGCATTTACATTTTCCAAAACATTCAGCCCATGCAAAACTAGGGCAAAGTGTCATGTGAACACACAAACTGTTTGATATATTAAGTGATCATGAAACCAGATCTTAATAAAAAAAGATGCATGTAGTAAATCTTTCCTTAGATTTTAAAATGCTTTCAACAGAAAACTACTATACAAAAAATGATTTCTTTACCTTAATATACAGAAACGCATTTTACATCTGAATCAGATGTCTGGAAACTACTGACTAGAACCAAAGATTTGAATCTGCATAAGTATTTCCCTCCAAAAATCAGTACCGCTGCATTTCATATCTGTCCTTTTAGGGTAAGTGGATTTGTTCTCAGCAGACATCACACATGAATTATTGTTCATTTAGATAGCACTTGGATTACTCACGTAGATATGTTAGTAATTCATCTATAGAATAATCCTCCCCCGTTTCATTCAGTAAATGATCAAGCAGCCTCATTAATATCCCAACCAGAAGGGCTAAACTGCATAATATCTTTTGTAAACACACAATTCAGCTAAAAAAACTCATCTGTAGTGGCTCCAACCATTTTTTGTAGAGATTATCATACGATCTTCCAATGCTAATTTACAGTGTCAGAGTGAAAGTGTCTTGTAGTTTTTTTGTTTTGTTTGTTTTTTGCAAAGAAGAGACACGGTGCTTTTAACCAATACTTAAGTGCAGTTATGCATAAAGCATGACTCTAAAGACAATTTGTCCCCAGTCTGGATCAGAGCTGATGGGATTATTTGATTTGAATAACCCATTAGCATTTAAGAATGTATTTTGAATGGGAGTCACACCAGCATTTGCAGTAGAACTTGCAGTAGAACTGGAGGAAAAACCTGCAGCTCAAATCAAATAGAAACAAGTACAACATAATATACAAAGAGCTGGTGTGCCTGAAGGGTTTTACCCAGCATGGAGGGGGTTTATTTTGTAGTAATGACAGGCTGACTGTGCATTATCATACTTACATGAAATACTGGTTTAAAATTATGGTTACACTTTATTTTAAGGTGTCCTTGTTACAGTGTAATTATACGTTAGGGTTAGGATACGGGTTTGATTTAGGGTTAATTTCATGTAATTATGCATAATTTACTGTTATTACAATTTCGTACCTTTCTCAGAAAAAAGGTACAAAAGCTCTCACTGGGATGGTACCCTTTCAAAAGGTATTAATATGTACCATTTAGGTACCAAAATGGACTCTTTAGGGATAAATACATTAGGGTGTCTTTTTTCAAAAGGTACTACTCCAGTGACAGTGTTTGTACCTTTCTTTCTGAGTGTGTATGTGTAAAAAAGACTGTAAAATAAAGTGTTACCAAAAGTATTTTATTATATAATTACACACTTACTCATCCATAATATACAAAAATAATTTAATTTAAAATGATGAGATTGACCAGTTACAGTAATAATGAATTATTATTTTGTACTGTAGTGCACATTTTATGACATTGCAATACAGTTTGGATTAAAGAATTCAATTTAAGGCCTTTTTACTGTATATTTATAGAAAGCTGTCACAGATATCTATACGAAAATAATGTGCAGTGCAACCCTGGAATAGTCAGATCATTTCCAATCAGTACTAATCAATATAACACCACTTATTATAAGCTGAGCTCCATATTTGTAATCAAACCTTAGGAATACACTGCAGCTGAATATAATGCTGCACAGCTGACATCTGCATATATCTGCAGGTGATTCGGATGCCATATAGTTGTCTGCTCACATGCACTTGTCTGAACTGAAATATACATAAGTGTCCTCAAAAGCTCTCAGTGTAGGGGCTGACTCACACAAAACTGGAGGAAATTACAATTTTTTTTTTTTTTTTTGATGATCCTTTTTTTAATAAGCCTTCTTCACAGCACCTGTTTGATTACCCTCAAAATGACTGAGAATGAGTCATCTGTGAAGGCAGTGTGTTTGCATGAGTGCAGCAGTGAATAAGTGTGTGTGTGTGAGAGAGAGAGAGTGAGAGGGAGGGAGAAATTCCCAAAGTTCAGAAGCTAAACTAGGTGTATTTAACCTTAGCCTACTCACTTAGCACTGGTCCTCTTTGCGCCCTCAGCTGATCTTCAACTCGTCTTCTCCCAGGATTGTTTTTAAAATTACTATTATACTCAAATATGCGTCAGTAAATATTATTACAAGCGAACCTAGTCAGACAGCGCGCAAAATCCCCAAGATGCCATCGGGTCTCTGTGGAGGAGTCCAAACCGAGATACTAAAGCGCAGAGATAAACATGATGTAACGGCAGGTGATGATTGCCTTGATAGAGCGAAGAAGCTCTCCGGAGTGACAGAAGAGGAAGTCGCTTTTTAAAAATTTGAATTTGAATGTTTTGTTACACCACCTAATCAAAGCTGCGCGCGTCACACAAAACCGAAAACACCAAGCTGCGCTCAAAGGGATTCACACCGGAAAACAGTTCAACTGACAAAACCATAAAGCATCACATCTAAGAAGTTCTGTCAGTGTAGACTATAGAGATATGACAACGCAGTTT
>JAPMOO011877740.1:0-10304 GCA_029874815.1 Luciobarbus comizo
ATGACTCATGTAGCCACTTGTTAGCAACTGCCTTTTTTGAGGAACATACAGCAAAAGGTCAAAACACAAAGTGGATATTCCTGAAGTTCAAATAAAAAAAATCTAAATTAAAATTTATTTATAAATCACCTTAAAATGCACAGAGTGTACTAAAGTGCTGTACAATTACATAAAACACAATAAAATACAAATAAAAAGATATTAAAAATACAGCATTTACAAAATAAAATATACAGTAAAAGAGAAAACACGTATAATGTAAATAGCACTGGTCCCAAAATGGAACCTTGAGGGACCCCACAGGTAATAGAAGCTTTTGATGATGAAAAGCTTCCAATTTTAACAGAATATGTTCTATTTTGAAGATAAGAGGCAAACCAAATTAGTTGGGTAGTTCTTTGGATGCCCACATGACACTTTAAACTTTCCGTTAGGACAGTATGGTCAGTTGTATCAAATGCTGAGCTAAGATCCAGCAGAACTAAAGCAATATTGCAACCAGAGTCAGATTTTAATAAAAGGTCATTAGCTACCCTAAGAAGAGCTTATTCTGTGTTATGGCCTGATCTATAGCCAGGTTGAAATTTATCAAATAATAAAACATGAAAATATCTCGAGATTATGTTAACTACAGTTCTTATTTCAGGCATTTAACCAAAAACCCATTCAGAAAATTCTAACCTGGGAACTAATTTCCAGGTTTTAAGGACTCATTTCTGTGGCACTTTTTTTGAAATTCCAATTGTTTTGTCCAATTAAATTGTCTGAAAAATGAGAATTCCTTTAAACAGAGAAAAAGAAAAGTCCCTCAATGTCCCCAACGTTAATATGTCAACAGAGGAAAATGGAGTCTTTAACTGTAGTTCAACTGTGACCAACACTTTTAGCCACCATAAAAGGGTCTGTCCATAATACGGCTGCAGAAAAAGGGAACATGCGCTTCTTCAGACTACAGCTGCTAAGCTAGCGCTTTCAAAGATTCTGACACACTTTTTCCACCAGGACGTTTAAGCTGAATGTCAGATAGTGCTTCATGTACACAATAAAAGCATAAACGTCCCCCCACTTTCAGTCTGGAGGACGTATTATGTGTGCTTTTGTGTGTCTGGGAGCAACTGCACCTTGGGCCTTACAATGCTCTTGTCTAAAAGAGTGTGTGTGCGGGCTGTTATTGTTTCCCGTGAAGAGTACAGAATCTGCTAGCCATCTGCTGTTATCTCTGGAATGCCGGACTTTGCTCATGGACATATATGTACCAGCGCGTTGACATTTCTGCTATTTTTAGCTGCTGCCCGCCGCTGGAGGTTGTCGTGATGATGTCATAGCACCTCTCAAAATATATCTGAATGTTTATCTTGGGCTGCTCTTTGGGCTAGCTTCTCATGTCATGTTTGTTTGTGTTTATTAGTGATTTTCTCATTTTTTCCACCATTACGGGGTTCCTCACAAGTACAGTTTGCTCTTTTCTTCCAGCTTTAGCATGGACACGGAGACATACTGTCAAAAAACGTATTAGTTTGCGATAAACATATCAATTTTGTAAGAACGGGATCATTATTTATGGTGCTTTATGTTGTAAGATTTGACTGTTGGGATCAGAACATAAAGTTCAAAGAGACATAAGCTCATCTAGTCCTCTTGAGAAAAAAACAAACTGCTATCCCAACTCCCATCTGATATGTAAAATACATCTGTCATAATTTGTATTTGTTTTTATTTATTATGCTGTCATTGATGTAAAATACTAAATAATACATTTACAAATATGTCAGTATATGCATTTTCACAATAATTTAATAATTTATCAAATCAAAACAAAGAGATACCATTCAAATGTTGGGGGTCAGAAAGATTGTTATGTATTATTTTAAATGTATTTTTATTAATTTATTAATTATTTTATTCAGGAAGGATGCAATAAACTGGACAAAACTGTAATAAGTTATTTGTAATTGTGATGTTACAAAATATTTATTTTTTCACATAAATGCAGTTATTTTTGTAATGGTCATCTAATTCATGAAATTATTAATAACTGACAATTATAATAATTATTAATTAAATGATAAAATTACTTTACAAATCTGAATGTGTTACTGTGCCCACAAATCTCCCAATAACTTAAAAAACTTCCTTATACATAAAATACCATAAAATAAACGAATAGGTCGCTATCCAGTGAAAAATAATAATATTATTAATTTGACCTAAAAACTGCAAAAAAGCTGGTTTACATACTCATACACAAAGTGAATTAAACTCTCTTCATGCTGAAAAATGGTATTGTTTGTAATACAAAAGAGACTTGTTAAAACTTCTTCAAGGTGAAGCTTGTGTTTAAATTTATTTTGCATTATGTGAGTTATTTGTGGTATTTATGCGTATAGTATATAGTATGTATAATTATATAGTTGCCTTGTATACTTCAATTTATTTGGTGTGGTATACGGTGATGTATGTGTTTGTATATTTTGTTTGGCATCTGTTGGTGTGCATTTGTGTGCATATCTGATTTACGATGTGCTGACAGTGGAAGTGCCTGAGGGAGTTCGAGGAGTAGCACAATGACTGGTTCTACGAGTGCCATGTCACACACACATACACACAATACTGCAGTCAGGAGCAGATCAGAACTTGTCACAGGCCACTGATAGATTCCACTGCAGATTGAGAGGCGTCAGTCTGCAGCAGATACACAAGCCGTGAACTCTCTGCCCACTGTTAATGGCCTGGATGACCTTACTCTGTGACCTGACCTGACCAGGCATGACGTGACACGCTTCCAGCAACATTTGGCATACTATTCATGCTGAAAGCAAAAATGCAGTGCGACGAGATACAATCACAGATCAGAGAACTGATTGGCTGATTGACTTGATTTAATTTGCCATTGCACAGATACGGCTTGCAAATATAGCAACTTAAGCATATATACTTTTATAAATGGCAGATTTTTATTTAATTTTGCTTCACCTTTTCGAGTTGTGATTCAATTTATGAGACTCTCTGTGCAATATCCACCACAGCCAACCATGACCTACTTTATCCAAGTGACTCTATATTTAAACTCTGTCCTAAAACTTCTTTACGCACACTTACTGTGACATATGCTAGATATGGCTTCTGCACTGTAATTTAATGAGATATTTTTCATCTGCTTTATCATCTACCAGTCTTCTGGAAACATACATGTTAAGAGCACATGGTATGGGATGTGTCATGTGTCAAAATTGTGTACTTCCTAGGGGTTTAGAAAATTCCCTAACTCTGAAACCCAAAGAATACTTCAGTTTAGACACAAATGCTTATGCACACTGTCGAATGCATAGTCTTTCAAAGTGTAATCCACTTGATAGTGTGTGCGTTAATAAATTTGTAACACTTTAGATTGGGTATAATTCTCATTTATTAACTAGTTGCTGATTAGCATGCCTATTATTACATATTGGTTGTTTATTATTATTCATAAAGCACATATTCTGTATGAGCATATTCTACATCCCTAATCCAATACCTAAACTTGGCAAATACCTTACAAACTATTAATAAACATCAAATTAAGCGTTTATTGAGGCAAAAGTCGTAGTTAATGGTTTGTTAATCGTGAGAATATAGGACATTAAAATAAAGAGTGACTAATGAGTTTCATCTTTGTCCAGTGTCTGTGCTATTTCTCTGTAGAAGTTATGAGAGATAAAAATGTACACAGTACATTTAACTGTCTTACTGTTCCTCTTTACTTTACCGCATTATCCAATGAATGACCAGTATTGATTTTACAGGTAAGCTCGGTCCAATTGTGTGAGTGAAAGTCAGCTCTAGAATAAAAACAACAGGAACTCTGGTGTAAAATAAGGGAAGAGTCTATTTATATCTGCAGTTAGTGCAGGAGGGTAGTGCTGTTACCGAGATATGCAGCAGAGTCACACGCGTTTCCTGTTTTAAAACTGGAAACCTGTTACTGTAATCAAATCATGTGGTAGTGAGTAAAATAACTAACCTACTAACCTAACCACAGAGAATCTCAGGCACAGACGGCATGCATACAGACTGCCCACAGTCTGCTCAGTGATCGTCTGATGCACACTCCAAATAAAGTTTGCAGGTTAGTGTCATCAAATCTTTTGTTTGGGAGCCTCAGTATCAAGGTAACTATATCCAAAAGTGCAATCATTCATTCTGCTGTGAGTTCTATCTGTAAAATAATCAGTTCTTATAACTTTAGAATGGACAGAAAGTTGATACACATGTTATACAGTTTTATTTCTGTACAATAATTTATTATGAATAAATTATTATACAATAAATTGTAAATAATAATTACATTTTTAATCATAAGTGTGCAAAGAATGCTGATAACAATAAAAAATAATGTAATAATGATGATGATGACAATAATAATTACTACTACTAGTAGTAATATTGTATATTTTTAATAATAATTATTATTATCCTAATATGGAGAGAGAGAAATTAAATATATTTTATTCATTTCATGAATATTTTTATTAAAATATTATATTAATTCATATGTTTGTTTATAATACAGGTCTGTTGTTGTGATACTAATTCATTTAAGATAAACAGCACAGTAAATAAAACAAAAGTGTTTTTGATCAATTTCTGACAGTCTATGTTGCTGCTCTTGAGAAACTGGACCAGAGTTTTTGTTATAAACACTTGCACTGCAGTGCACTGCAGTAAGACAAAATACACTTATATTCAAGATATAATACATTAAAACTTAAAGAACTTTATGTCTTTTGCAGAACTACTTCTACTGTACATTTAGCTTGTTTCAAGGATTTTTAGAAACCTTACTGGAAACAAGTAAAAAAATTCTAAATAAAAACTTTTTCTTGTATTTCTTGTATACCTGTGGTACAAGGTGTGTGTGTGTGTTTATATTTATTTATTTTATTTTATTCTGTTTTGTAGTACTAAGCCATAAGGTTGCCAGGTTATAAACCAGGTAACTGTGAGCTGTTTAACTACTGTCACCAGTGATCTGTGGAGCCCGGTCTCATGAAAATGCGTATAAATAGTTCACCAAATAAAAACAAACACTTGTGGTACTGATACTCAAAAATGGACTTTGGCGTACATATGATATGCAGTTTTTGCATGCATATGATACGAAATTTGTTGACGCGCATATAATACGCATCTACCCCACAACCCTAATCCTTCCCACCGCGTAGCATATACACACCAAAGCCCATTTTTGCGTATAAATACCACGAGTTTTCGTTTTTGTTTGGCGTACTATTTATATGCTCTTTCATGAGATCGGGTTGATCTGTGACACTTGGTTTAAGGAAAGAGAAAGCATCAGTTTCTTGTGCAGTGACCTCCTGACCTTTGACTCTTCACCTCTCAGAGGGACCTTAATGTCAACCTTACATTTGACTACAGAAGGACAATTTCATTGTTGCATTGTATATTTTCTGATTAGCAACATGTGAGCTTTTAATTTGCAACAGGTTGTACTTAAATACAGACTGACCCTTGAGACAACACTGATTGAAGCTGGAAAGAGCTTTTTTACCAAACATCCATCGAAATGGCCGTCTCTCTTCCCTTGAAATAAGTAGCTGCAATCAGAGGAGCTCAAGAGCTCTTCAGCAAGAGAGACTCAAAACATACTGCACTGGTGCCACTTATCATCCCAAGCCGATAACACAGGAATACACTAATGTGCAAAATGGCAATTGTTGATGTCTGAGGCACTCTTAAGCAGAAGCTCATTAGAATTCACAAATTGCTGCTGTCTTTGCCTGCACCGTACGAGTGAATACACCAGTGATTGCTAATGGAATGGATGATAGATGTAGCTGGTTCACATTTTGCCCACTGCACCCTCGAAGTGTTTGCGCAAACCACGGTAACCATGGTAATGAGTGGGCATAAGTGCTTCCTCATCAGAAATGAGCAGAACTACATGTCAGTTCTGTTAGCACCCTTATTCACTGACAAAAACAGCCTCACTAAAGAGAAGCTTAGCAAAAAACTAAATTCTATAGCTTAAAAGAGACTCGTTTGGCTTTGCAGTGCGAGCCTATTACTGCTGTCCGCTCTCCTCTGGATATACACTATAATTAGCACACATCTCATTGAAATAAGGTTATTCTATCCATGTCCGCATTAGGCTGTCACTTCTATTTCTGCCACCTTGAGAAAAATGTGTGCCTGCTGAGTTCGGTATGAAGCAAACTTTATACAGATACATGAATGGAAACACTTCTAGCTACGCAGGTCTGATTTCACACACCGTACGTTCAGAAATGAGTCAGCATAGGCTACATTATGTAATTCAAGTTATCGTTACCATAAACTCAGTTGGCCCCAGTTAGTTCACCCCAAAATTTTAATTCTGTCATCATTTACTCAAACCTCATGTATTTGCCCTTACGGAAATTAACCATGGTTTTATTTTAGTAAAAGTGTAGTAACCATGGTTTTTTGGCGTATTGATTACCATTTGTATAACCACAGTTTTACTACAAATACCATGGTTAAACTATGGTTAGTCTAGCAAAACCATGGTTAACTTGTGGTTACCATGGTTTAACTATAGTAACCATGGTCTTTTGGTTTTATTTGTAGTAAAACCATGGTTATTATTCATAAGGGTGTGTTCTTTGGATTTGGAAAATGTCTTGTATACCATAGTGCAAGTTTCAGCAACAACTGATGCCTACATAGATGAGAGATTGTGTGAAGAGGTTAGAAATCTTTGATATGCATATGTATGAATACCCAGATAAGTACGAGTAATCCCACAAGTTGTCGTAATGTGAATGCCTCAACCGCCTGTGTATTGTAGACATCAAATGGAGTATACTCTGAAAGGTCATGTGTAAAAAAAAAAAAACAGTATACTTAACATTTCAGAGGCTTGTTCAGAACGATGACTATATCGCAGCTTCATTCAAAGTACACATGGAACGTTGCAAGGCAATTAAAGACTATTTGGGTGGCAGGGTTTATTTAGTCTCTAGAGACTTTCATTAATTGTACTGTAGCTTTAAATGCTGTTAAGTGAAGAAAGGGACCCTATTTCTGACCTTGGTTAAGACTCAGCTGTTGTCTGAGTGGGGATCAACGTTTGATCACTCATTCACTCGTGTTCTAGCGTTCCCTTGGCCTCTGAGGTCATTTTGGCAAAGGCCTAGCCAGTGAGATAGCAGTTAGCACTGATGGCTCCATACAGATTAGCTGAACAGCATACATGGTACGTCTGGCTGGTGATCTTCAGCAGCACTTCAACTACAAGCAAGATGCAGAGTTACCCTCTGCAATATGTGCTTCCCATCATTTTGTCAATTTGGAAATATTACTCAGTTCTTGTTGGTCGTAAAAGCAACTGGCTCTCTTGCCTCTGTACTCTTATAGTTGTTGTTGTTTTTTAAAAAACACCATAGCGAAAATCTGAACGGTTGTTTGAAAACATGTAAATATTGTCTGACTTCTCAGACAAGTTAGAAACAAAAGTTATGCAGTGCTACTTTGTGTACCATACTAACCAGGGTAACCTCTGTATTTCTGCTTTTCCATAAGCGCCACCTACTGTCAGAGACTGAATTTTCAGTTTCATTCAGCCTATCTGCCATTTTCTATGGATTGGTCTGAACAGACAAATCACATGCTTAAAATTAGATTACATTTTCATGCCCAACATTTGTGTTGGTGTAAATAGGCCTTTATACAGTTCTTTTCCAAACCCTAAAGGTATTTTCACACCCAAATTCCAGTCATTTCAAGAGGAATCCATGCAAAGATGTAAGATGGGTCTTCACACAAATTCCTCACACAAAATTAAATTCATTGTGTGATTTTGCCATGTTTACCAACAGAGAGCTGCTTGGTTTTAAAAATGACTCACATCACTACAATTGTAATGGTTGGTGGCTGTAGAGAAGTGCAAGATGCTGGAGAATTCCAGTAAACAGTCTTTAATTCCAACTTAAACTCAAAGGACAGGAGAATCACTAGGAGAACATACAACCACAAACTCATTCACTCAAGATAATACAGGACAAAGAAACGGGAAAGACAAGGCTATAAATACTAACCAAACGAGGGACTAATGAGTAAATTAACAAGGAACAGGTGATAACTGATAATGAGGACAGGAACAAAATCAAATAAGGAACTCAAACATGTGACAACAATGAAGACAATAGAAAATGGAAACAAAATTTTGCTAATGTCACCATATCTTAAGTCGCAAGGTTCTCAAAACATGGCAACATTAGGATGTATTTCACTCAGAAAAATATCCCAGTCTAAAAGTGAGATGTTTCAAATATGAGAAGACAACCCAGACTGAATCGAAGTGACTTGAGGAACTTGAGCCAAAAACGCACATAAACAAATGGACAGCTGAACTCACAGCTGCAATGTCATGACATTTCCAGATCAGGATGCTAATATTAGTGAGAAGCAGAACTTTCAGTTACTGAACAAAACCTACACATACATATAGATACAGTGATCATCTGATTTATGCTTATTTTCATGTCTATACATGTGACTGTGCATGACTAACACACTTGCCCAAGAAACTTCAACAGTATATGAAACCGCTTTAGTGGAAAGAACTGTATGAATTGTATGCAACCACAAGTCAATATCACATCAGAAGTGAACTTTGCACATTATGTGGCAGCTTCTTCTTTTAGAAGAGCTACTAATGTTTGGGTTGATTGGAAATGGATTAGTAAATGCAACATCGGACTCCCATTTTCCACAAGTTAGTATGATTCTTTAGCGTCTTCATGAAATATCTGCAACATACTTTGATTAAAATTCCTCAGTGGTCATGTAAAAAACACCTTTTTACCTTGTCAAAAACAGCTCGAACAGCATGCTAATACGGGACAGTCCTTCAGCATTCGTGGGCGTGGCCTGAGCATTATGACATCATACTGCTCAGAAAATCAAAATGGCTTGATAATCGAGACTGTTTAGGTTTTTGGGGGAGTAAAAAATGCGTGGTACGACTCAGCTCGGCACGGCTCAGTATGGCATGGCATGGCTCGGCTCGGTTTGCTTTTCCACTGCAGTTTAGTACCATTTAAGAGTGGGTGGGATTATTCACATGTCGTTATAGTTGCACGGCCTCTGCCGTGACTCCTGAAAAACGTTTTCTTTCCGTGTCACTCCATCAAGCTTTCGCTGGATCCGCTCCTCGGCTATCAACGAGAGGAACGTCTGTACTTCCTCAACAGACCACGAAACAGTAATTTTTTTGTTGTTAAAAAAAGGTGCGCTCATTCAGAACAGTTGCGTTCGATCCTTCGCTGACTGTGCTGATTTAAATCTAGCAGGTCTGTTGTATCTCGTGCTGCAAGTTCAATGACACAGGCAGTGACGATTCTCTCTGGCCAATCAATGATCAGCAGAGTTTACACATCATGTTTTGGTAACGGTACGGTACGGTTCGCTTGGAACCCCAGCCGAGGTGGTACTGAAAAAAGTACCAGGTATCAGGTATCAGGTACTGTACTCAGTGGAACACCCCCCAAAAGTGAACCGTACTGAACCGTACCCTGCCGTACCATGCAGTGGAAAAGCGTCATTACTTGCAAACACCATGTAGAAGTGAATTTTGCATCTGAGGTCCCCTTTAAGAAACCAAATGACATCATGGGCATCACACTGATATTGGACTGGAAGGTTAAAATGAGCCATTGGCATCTACGTTTTGGTTGGTTGTTAGGACATCACTAAGTAATTCCTAGGGCATTGCTATATGGTTGCTTGGGTGTTTTGGGTTGTTGTTAGCATGTTGCTATATTTTCTTAGTGCTGTGATTGCTAGTCCTACGAACAAAATCAGCTAAAGCCAGCCTCATCTGGTTGGCTGGTCTTAACTGGTCTTCTAGCCTGGTCTTAGGTTTCTTAGGTTCAACAAGCATTTTTAGCTGTTTTATTTTCTCCAGCAGGGAAGACATTGATAGGTGGTTGCTAGTGTTTTCCTTGCATGTTGTTGTTAGCAATTTGCTACATGATTCCTAGGAGCTGATAGGTGGTTTGGTGGTTACTAAGGTATTGGTGTGTGATTGCTAGAGTGCTCTGGGTTGGTGTTAATGTGTTGATGTACAGTACAGGTCAAAAGTTTGGAAACATTACTATTTTTAATTTTTAATAAAATTTTAAAATTAATCAAAAATACAGAAAAAATGTAATATTGTTATATATTGTTACAACTTAAAATAATTGATTTTCAATTTATTATACTTTAAATTATCATTTATTTCTGTGATGCAAAGCTGAATTTTTAGGATCATTATCACATGA
>JAPMOO011878201.1:0-12552 GCA_029874815.1 Luciobarbus comizo
TCACCCTGGTATGTCTCATGCCTTACCTTTACATACTTTACAGCATTTGCAGAAATAATATTGGTGATATTATGTTCTAAATGGTTTTCACGACGTATAATCAATCTACTGAGATTGATTTAAAACTTGAAACTAAATCATACTACATATGTACAATAATCCATCTGTGTTTCACAATCCTATATGCGCAAAATGTAATACCTCTGCCAATCAATTTACAACTCATTTTATGATAACAGAATAAAACGTCTGTATAACAGTGAAGAAAGAAATCACTGTTTATCATTATTAACTAAAATGAGACAGTATAATTATATGTAGATATTGAACATGTGTGAATATTCAAGCTCAAACTTAACAGCCTGAATAGAAAAATCCTATGCCAGGAATGGCAGTTCGTATCCAGTCTGTCATGCCATGTTTCCCTTGACTTTCCTATGAAATTAAAAGGCTAAATATATAAATAAAAGTGATTAATTTGCATACATTTGAAAACACTGCAGAGTGAGCAATTCCTCATTAAGCTTTGCAATCAAGGTCATTTCTAAAAATGTGCATTCATCTACAACTCATCACAACTTCATTCCTGAAGAGCCATCGTGGGTGTTACTTTCTATAATGAGCATGAGAATGCAGAAATCAGCATTCATAAATGAATGAAAAATTTCAGCCCAAGAGGATTCATGATCTAAACCCTCACAAACACCTAATAGCCCTTTACTTCTCCTTGGTGGAATGTCTTGTTCTTCCTGTCTATCTGGTAGATAGTAATGCATCAAATTAGGAAGGGATTATGGGAAACGGCCATAGTTTAATCTTATAATGCCTCTCCATTGCCTATGCAGCGCTTGGCTGTACCACAGTGAAGAAAACTGTACACGATCGATTGACAGAACACAAAAGACATTTTCAAGAATTCTTTTGAAATTATTATTTCAAAATAATATAAAATATTTAATCTCTTTCATTCTGCTGAAAGTCTATAATTAATTATACAGGGAATACTGAATGTTTGCATGCATACTTGAGTCTTTTTACACTGAATTTCCCAACATGCCCTGGCTCTATAGTTCTTTGAAAAAGAGAAATTCAGCAGCATGACATGTGTTTAATTAATAAGCCACAAGAGGCCATGTTACAGTGCTTCTGCCTCAGGTAAGGGGCATTCTTAGGCTTGATGTGAGTGAAGAGTTAAATTTATTATTAATAATTATAGGAATAAATCATTCTTTCTCACACCTTACTGTAAGCTGTTTATAGTTGCTAAGCAACAAAGCCACTTAGAGCAGCAATATATATAAGCTCCCACATTGCCTGTACTTCTAGAGAGATTCTAAAGTTCACGTTTAACTGGAACTCTACTATCCCATGAGGCCATGGGAGGGGATTTGTTAATGGCACACTATAAAAATGCTATGGTAAAAACTTAATTGGTTAACAGTATGTTTCCTTACTATATATAGTGAAAAACTGTTACAGATCTAACCTCAAATTAAATGTCATTTTACAGTAAAATACTGTTATATTTACAGTTTTTTGAAAATGAAAAAGAACAAGTCATTCTATGCCGCAAAATTGAAAACACAGGAAAAATACCTGTATAACAAACAAACAAACAATAAATAAATAAATACATAAATAATACAGAATATTCCTTCATATTAATACAGCACATTGTGCCCTGTTTTTACAAATTTGTTACATTTACAATGATAGAACATAAATTGACATTCCCATAAATCCCTGTGTGACACTTAACATTTTAAGTTCTTTTTTTTTTTTTATGAAATAACTACTAAGGGTATTATAAAAGGTACAAAACAGATATTACTATTCCAGTAGGTTGGTATATTAACATAATATCAGTAAATGAAATAAAGGTTTTAATGTAAATTTATTTTAAATCTGCAAAACCTAAAATGTTGTTACCATATTTAAAGATACAATTCTGGCAACCACAGCTGCCGGTTTTTTACAGTAAATTTCACAGATTTTCTTTTTATAGTGCAGTAAAACTGACGCCCTAAGCCACAACATGATACTATAATGATGTTGAGAGTATGATCTTCATAATACTATAAAGAACATACTCTTAGTACTTAATAGTCCTGAAATAATTTGGTGGCAAAAAAACAACAACAAAAAAAACATTGTTAATAGTGGAAACACAGAATGCACAGCTTGCACCGAAGTCACTTTTAGATGTTCAGAGTTGACTGGATTCTACAAACGAAATTTCCCTGAGCAACAGTAAATGTGAGCACACTTTTACTCAAAGAGTATGCAATTTCAACTGAATTCATCCAATCAATGACTAAAGTCCTATGCATTTAATTCTAAGAAAAAAACTTTTAAAAGATTTCTGGCACAAGGTGGTCTTTATGATCGTGTCTATAATATTTCACAGGGTTTCAAAAAAGGTATTCATTCAAAGATAATAAATGTGCAGTCACCTTTGTCAAAGCCTGTCAATCAAACTCTACACTTGGATTCTGTCTTTCACAGAATTTGAACTTAATTACTCATCTGTGCTGATTATGCTGAACAGGCCGCTTAGATGACAGTCGTCCAGACTGCAATCTCATGTTCTCTTGAGTCTGTACTTCAATATAACTCGTAATCACCATGATCCTTAGCATGAAATTAGAAATCTTGACACAAAGGCATGGTCGGGCCACGGAACATGTCTCGAGCTGAATGTTAATGCAAAAGACTAGCCATGAGAAATAGAATTAAATTGCAGCTATCTTCTTAACAACAATACAGGCAGAAAAAGACCATGATTGCGCTGAAGTTGGTCTTAAAACCAGTTGAATAGATACATCGCTGCAACAGACTTTCGATTGACCGGTGGAATAAGACTGTCTTCAGGCAGTGAAGTGAAGGGCAGAGGCCAGGGAGCAAAGGGGTTTCATGATTGACCTGAATCACCTCTTTCTTTCAGTATATCTCTTCTTCTTTGTAACAGCTATCTGTCTTGTCCTTGAATCTGACATGCTGGTTGGATGGATTTACCAACCGATGGTTGTCAGCAAGGGAGGGACGTCTCCAGAATAGAAAGCCCGTGCCTCAGGGAGACATACGACACTGTGGCCATGACCCTCTTTCCAGGAGCAGATTTAAGTGCTGCATGCAAACCAGTGGCCTTCTGATGTCCTGCATGTCCACTTTGCCAGGAAGCTTGAGGAATCTGGGTGCTACTGGAAGGAGATGAACACATTGAGATCTGCAATATGTGCTGAATTACAAAACAGATACTTTATAAAACAGACTCAAAGGATTAATTGGATGAGCCATGTTCACAAATTAGGTTTCGTCGAAATTGCAATGGGCTGAAAATGATTAAACAATCAGTATGTTTTGCCATGTATGCCAAGTGTTCTGGATTTTCTTGTATAAATATAATAATAACCATTAGGCCTGTCACTAATGACTAATAAAAATAGTTCGACAATAATTAACAATAACAATAATAATTAGTTCAATCAAGTATGGAGAGCAAGTACTCATATTGAACAAAACTGTTAAAATACATAATGTATTATAAACAATAGAGCAACGTCCAATGCCTTATAAAAAATGACTGCAGAGGGCACCAACGGAATGACAATAGTTTTTACACTTTCCTGCACAATCTAATTTTTGTTTAATATTGACTAAACAAAATTTAATTCAAATCTCCAAATCTCTTTTATTTTGAAATCACAATGAACTGTTACTGTTTGTGTAGGTTTATTAATGATTTACCATACAAATCTGATGAAATGGCACACGTTGCATTCCCAGATGAATGAATTAAACCCAAACTCACAACAATATGCAGAGATGGAGTTTGAGACGCTCCACACGTTAAATGATAACAGTTTGTGCAGAGCAGCATTTACTGTGAATAGAGTAGCCAACGTAACCTACACACATGTAAATAATTAAACCACAAATATTAAACTTGCATTGCCTACATTTCTTTAATTGAACCATAGCCTTTGTGATTTCACAATAGCATTTTGCTTTATTATGCTTTTTAAATGAGTTTAATATATAACACAGCCTTGGAAAATGGTCTAATAATGCATTTCATGGATTCTCGTTCATGGAATGTGCCACTTCAGGTATTTTGCCATTACTCTAGGCAAAATGCAATCGAGGATTATTTTTAAATTTAGTTTACATTTTTTTGGTTGGTTGATCTTCTGTGCATGACTGTGTATTTATGAGACACTATCAGCGCCACAGGTCACACTGACACTCAGGAAATGCACACGAGTGAACCATTTTGAGAAATCAAGATTAAATTAAAAACACGTAATGAAACACAACGTCAAGATATCCCTAAAAAGTATCTGTATACTTTCTTTCTTCACTGAGTTGAATATCTCTGGACTGGAACTCCATTTGTCAGTTGACAGATGTGAACATGATATCTTGTTGCAACAAACACGACAGATATATTTACCTCAGAGAAGAAAGTACATTGATTGCATTTTGTGACAAATTTTTATCCATCTTGATTTCTCACAAAGTGTGTGCTTTTTCTGAGTCAGTGTGAACGTGTAAAATACTGCATTAAATTTTGGTTTGTTTTTCACTATCATATACCCCTAGAAAACTTGTAATATACAGTACATGTCACATGGGACCGTTCTGTGATTCTTTTGTGTCTTTTTTAAAATGCATGGTTGCAATCCACTGTCATTGTACTGTATGGATTAATTGGAAGAAGGTTAAAAAAAATCTCCTCTTTCTGAAAAAAAAAGAAGAGTATACTGCATTGGAACAATTATTACTTAATTTTATTTGTTTATTTATTTATTTTGATGAACTAAACAGTTACAGTTGTTATTTTCTGAAAACTTTCCCCTTCATTGTATAGCTTTCAAATCTCATTTAATTCAGATATGTTACATCCTCAAACCTGAGCATCCCTACATATCATATTTGAAATAAATGCAAATGAAATTTCAGAGCTATACACATTCTATGCAATGAGAAATCAGCAAGTACTTATTGTGCATGCACATACTCTCTGCTACAGTTCAGACCTTTCTTTATAATTCAAATGTTTTACTGAATATTCCACAGAAATGTCTGGAGTCTGTTTTTTTGTTCTCTTTATTTTCTAATTAAGACTTCCGACATCTGTCTACCCTAACTTTCCATTACACATTCATTTGTTTGCCCACGTTCTTATCCGCTGATAAATCTGCTCATACTGCGCGGTCCCATTCATCCATTTGATTCATTCATTCATTGAATTTGGGATGGAATGAATCTGAGGATCTGATACAAAACATCTATTCACAGCACACCTGCCTGATGGCACAAAATTGCACATGGTTCTAGTAAAATGCCCGAGCTTTTGAGAACGTGCATAACCATATTGATTTCATCAGTTCAATAGGAAGAGCAAGCAAGGGAGGGTGGGGTGTTATTAAGCCCAAAGATGAGAAATCCTATCAGCCTGTGCCCCGTCACCTGTGGAAAACACAAATAAGAAAATATAATGGGAGGTGAAGGAACCTTTTCTTTTTAGTCAAAGCCAATATGATGAGGCGATAACGGTTGTGTAATTAGAGCCTAAATATGGGTAGAGGACAAAAAGAGCACAAAAGAGAGAGAGAGTGAGAGAAGAAAGGAGGAGAGGTTGAGCAGAAGGGAGGATGGCTAGCGACAGAGTCTCCAGGGTCACAATGGGAGGAACGGAAAGAGAAAAGGTGACACTTTTATTGTGTGCAAAGTCCCTGAGCGCATACTAATGTAAGCTTGCTGTAACTCTCGCTTATTTTTATGAAGACCAGTTTTAGAGGAGGATCTTAAAACTGCAAATTAGTCCCAAATTAGTCAAGCTACTACAAAAAGCAGCTAAAATAAAGAAGCTGCATTTATCTGGCAATAAATAGCGAACATGTTATTTACAGTAACAGTATTAAATGAATAGTTCATCCAAAAACCAAAATCGTTATTATTTACTCATACTCATGTCATTTCAGAATCTGTATGCTGTTATTATTTTTATTTTATTTGTTTTATGGAATAAATAAAAAAATCCTTTTTTTAAAGAATCTTCAAAAAGATCAATACAAACTATAATGTCCAAAAAAGATCTTATGGCAGCTTTGTGTGATCGACAAAGCATTAATCACTTTGATTCATGCAAATCATTATGCAGCTGTCAAATCAAATACGGTGCATAGGGTGCAGGGTAGACATCAATAACATTAAATGTCATTGGATCTCGGCTCATGACTAAATATCAATGATGTCAAACCCGTGGGGATTAATTAATGGGCCTTTAAACCTAAAAGTAAAAGTAGAACTATTTTATATAATTGCATGAAAAATATACTGAAGAACATCAGCATTTAAATAAATATGATTGTGACATGTGACATGCAGTGCAAAATCAATATATATATTGATGATCACAACTAACTGTGCAGTACTTACCTAAAATTATAACCCAAAAAATAAGTTTGACCCCTATAGGTGACCTCTCAGGTATCACCGTTGTGCTCTTGAGCGAGGCACTTAACAGCAGCTCCAGAGAGACCCTGAGTCATGCCACCATCCCAGGGATGACACTGTGAGAAAGCTGCAGAAACAAAATAAATAAAGATTCTGCTCTCTGTTTCTGGCAGTACTAACCTCAGTCAATAAAAGAACACATTACAACTCACAGTGATCTGCAGAATAAAGTCATTATTCTGAGTGGCATATATAAAGAAATACAGCTTTGTGTTTTGTGGCTTTTAGTCTATATATATTTGCTTAGAGGTCATTTATGCTACTGTTAAATAGTTTGGAGTCAGTAATATTAAAAATAAAAACAAATCATATTTAAAAACTAATTTATTCCTGTGATAGCAAAGCTGAATTTTCAGCATCATTACTCCAGTCTTCAGAGTCACATGATCCTTCAGAAATCATTCTAATGTGCTGATTTGCTCTTCAACAAACATTTCTTATTATCAGTGTTGAAAACAGTTGTACTGCTTAATATTTTGGTGGAGACTGATCATTTTTTTTCATGGTGAAGTTAAAAAGATCAGTGTTAATTTTAAAGCTGCAGTCCGTAAGTTTTGCCTCTTTGTCACCATCTCTGTTTGAAAACCTGGAATTGCAGCTTTTTGCGGAATTACCTTGCTTGCATGGGTTGTGAGTTGGCACAGCTCCAGCGCGGATGAATCTAATGTTTTGAGGAGTAAGTATGGCAGTCAGTCACCGCACCGCATTTTCTCTACTTCACAATCACAGATTCTAGTCTGTGTCATGGAATATATGACCCAAATAAGCATTTTCACCGTATATTGCCATCTGAACAAGTAAGTAACAAGTCTGCCACGTTTGTTCTGACCAGCTGAGGACAAAACACTACCATAAATCGCACTACCAATGGTGATTTAATCTAAAGATCGCATCCTGTATCTCACTGTAAACACATGATACCTCTGCTTTCAAAACTGGCCTCTTATCAGTTTTAATACAGTCAAAAGTTTGTGTTTGTCTATTAGCTTTAAAAGAATAGTGCAGACAGTCTGTGACACAAGAGGGTGTTGTGTGTCTATGCAGAATAAAAGACACTATGGGGCATCGGTGACTATCTCTGCAGATGACAAAGACACGTGAACCAGCAAAAGCATATGATGGAAAGCTCTAGGTTCCCATATAAAGAAAAATAGAGGAAAAGCCATGGCTGCCACACAACTATCGCCACTGGAGTGCTTAATAATCCGTGCCACATATGCAGTGAAGTGATCTCATGAGGGAAAATCAGGTGAAGGATCAAGAGAAAACAGCTCTAAGCTTTATCATCTCTCTCCCTGTCACCACATGCTATGGCTAACAACAAGCGCAATTACAACAGAGCTTCAGATTAGTCTGCTAAACTAGCTTTAGTGTGTCAGTCTGATGAGAACAGTGCTGTATTAATGCACAGTGTCACAGCATTTAAATAATTTCCTTACCATCACCTTACCATCAGATACATCTGCAACACATACCGTGGGCTAACATCTGAGACTACTAGAAAAAAAGGCTTTTTTCCTCAAAATGTGTTAATTGTCAGCATAAAAATGAATTGAACTATTAACATTTTTGTCTGATTTTTGAACTAATGTCAGCATAAATGTAGGTTTAGTATGACATTTAGTATATTTGAGAGTTATTCAATCAAATGCTCAATGGAAGCCAGAAAACTTATTGTTTTATAATAAAATTGTTTTATAATAAAATTTTATAATAAATAATTTTGTTAGTGACCTCGAAATAGAGAAGAATATTTTTTTTAAAAAACTATATTAACTTTCATCAACCTTTCTTTTTTTCAAATTTCTTTAAAATTGTAAAACTTCTTAAAGCTGCAGTCCATAAGTTTTGCCTCTTTGTCGCCATCTCTGTTTTAAAACCTGGAATTGCATCTTTTTGTGGAATTATCTTGCTTGCGTGGATTGTGAGTTTTCACGGCTCCAGCAAGGATGAATCTAATGTTTTGAGGAGTGTGTCTCTGTCACAGATCGGCCAGGCTCATCCCTCACCCAATCACAGCGTACCTCGTCACCTGAGTATTAACTGCACGCACCTGTTTGAAATCATCACACTCATCAGCACTCCTTTATAAGCACACACCTCACTCCACTCAATGTCCGGTCTCGTTCATACGGAGAGGAATCATTCTACTCCTACTCAAGCATTATGTAGATATACTTACCCTGTGTACTTACCCTGTTTATCTCCGTCAGTGTGTGTCTCTGCTCCGTGCTCCATCGTCTCCTCCAGGTTCATCCGCTTGTGGATTCCATTACTGCCATAGTCAGAGGTGTGTGCTAGCTCCAGTCTCCTTCCCACGATCTCCTGTGAAACAAGATTCAAGGTTACCATCCCACTCGATCAAAGAACTGTTCTATTGCCCTTTATACTCACCTGCCATTTCCATCTGCATCTGTTGCTGTTAATAAAGATCTGTATATTTTTCTAATCCTCTGTCCGAGTCTCATTCCGTAACAGTGTCAGTCTGTCAGTCACGCACCGGTGTGGATACTGTACTTAGGAATCACAGATTCTAGCCTACATCTTGGAATAAATGATCCAAATAAGAATTTTCACCGTATTTTGCCATCTGAACAAGTAACAAGTCTGCCATGTTTGTTCTGACCAACCGAGGAAAGAAGCATTACAGTAAAGCACGCTACCAATCGTAATTAAATATAATGATCGTTTAGCTCATATCACTTCTAACCGTGCAAATTATTATTATTGTTATACTTTATTCTCAAATTATTAATGTTAACAACATCAGCACTGCGTGACAATGAGTATTAGCGTGTGTATTAGCGTGTAGATTTCAATTTCTGCACAGTCTAATCTCTAATTGTCATTCAATTCGAATTTCATATTAAGAAATTCTTTTAACCCAAAAAGCAAACTATGCTGACTTCTAACTGGTTGTCTTTAAAATACAAATCTTGTATAATCCCAGGCTATCTGTAATCAGAAGCACATTTAAAACTGGAATGTAATTATAATTACTTTATTATAAGTTAACCATTGTGAATTGGGCTAAAGTAAGGTGATAGTTTTGAACACTGGCTGGTCGTGTACTTGCTCAAATATTGATTTCAGATCATTTTTATCTCAAAAAGTTATGGACTGCAGCTTTAATTTCCAGGTTAAATGAGAAAAGAGAGAGGGCGAGAAAAAAATCACTGATTTTTTTGACCCCACTCTATGTAACGACATACAGTGAACATTTAATTTAATTCAACTGAATGAGTGTTCACTCACTGAAAAGCTCACTCAAAGATAATATAAAGTAATCTCATGTTCATTATTGTGCCCTTTGATTGGAGTCAGAAATATATGAGTTCAGAGCACACTAATACTAAGCGAAGTTGTATTCCGAATTCCGAATGATACACAAGTTGCGATGTTGGTATGTTGATTAGAAGCTCTGCAGAAATAATATATTCAGTAGATATTAGCGAGTGAAAAGCAAATCTGTTCAGACATCAGCAAGTTGCTAAATTTGTAACAAGTCTGTCCACTTGTCTAACTCATTCCTCAATAAAACAGGTGCTCAATAAAAATCAAGCTTAAGAGTACGGTGTTTCCTTTGGGCCAAGAAAAGAGTGTTTTGTACAATGCCTTGATCATCAACGCTTTTTGGCAGAAAAGGAACGCCATAATTTTTGGAATTTTGGTCTTCCATAAACAACAGATGATGACACGGAAGATGACAGAACAAGATGACATAACACACACATCAACATATACTAATTTATCTTAACAGGTATGACTGTGCACATAAAAAAATGTAAAGTACAAAGCAGTCAACTGCTTTTTGGCACAAATAAAACCTCATAAAAGGGAGGCAAATCTCCCTGTTATTTTAGAAAGAAATTATTATTTGCATACTATTAGGTTCCCTACCCATGATGCTGACTTCTCCTGTGTGAAAACACACTGTACAAACCTAAATCTGTGTTCTTCTACGTGCTCCTATATACTTACTGTACTCCTGTCAACCAATGTGAGATCACATCAAATTTATGGTACTAAGCAGGTATAAAACCTCAGGCTAGTAGTCAAATGTATTTATACATTTTATAACCAGATTGTGTATTTTTAACCTCAGGGATCCATGGAAGAGTACTTCTCTGTAGAGTTTCATGCCACAGTTTTGATATACAGCTCTGAGAGAGCCTGGAGCTTTCAGAACATTTACGGCTGCTGTAACAGTGCAAATGGAGCAAGCATGAACATACGAGCAAACAACAGCTCTTAGCAGGCTAAGCCAGGAGGTTTGGAGCAGAAGACATGAAAGAACAGAGTCACATCCCTCAGAGGAGGGCCAAGGACCTGCTGAACCTGTGAGGGTGATGCTTCTAAACTACAAAACATCAGATTTCATGGTCATAAATAAGGGTAGATCAAGGATAGATTTGTCAGGACAGAAAGATGACAAGACATTTTATAGCTGCTCTACAGGGTTGTCATCATGTTAGCAGGGTTTTGTGGAGCTCACATCAAAAATTTAATGAAGGCGGATTTTGCATGCACTTTAAAAATTGCTGGTCCTTATTTCACTCAGATAATTTACAGACCACATAAAAAAGGAATCTCCATAGTACAGACCTCAACAGTGTTTTTCCATATACATTACTAAAAATTCATTGGACATACATGATTCACACCAGCCACCTCTGAGGTAGATCACAACATTACAAACGCAATCAAATTAATAATAACTATGGAAACAAATTATACGTATACAATGCGGCATATTTTACTGGCATTCCAGCACATTCCAACAGTGCTCTATTGGATTGAGATCTTGAGACTGTGGAGGCCATTTGAGTATAGTAAACTCATTGTGATGTTCAAGAAACCAGTTTGAGATGACTTGGTGTACATGGTGCATTATCCTGCTGGAAGTAGCCATCACAAGATGGGTACACTGTGGTCATTAAGGGATGGACATAGTCAGTAGCAATACTCAGGTAGGCTTTGGCGTTTAAATAATGGTCAGTTGGGGCCCAGGCAGCCAAAAGTGTGCCAAGAAAACATCCCCCACACCATTACACCACCACCAGCAACAGCCTGAACCATAGATACAAAGCAGGAGGGATCCATGCTTTAATGTTGTTTACACCAAATTCTGACCTTACCATCAGAATGTTGCAGCAGAAATTGAAACTCATCAGACATGGCAACCTTTTTCCAATCTTCTACTGTCCAATTTTGGTGCAAATTGTAGCCTGTTTGCTGTTCTTAGCTGACAGGAGTGACTCTCAGTGTGGTCTTCTGATGCTGTAGCCCATCTGCTTAAGGTTTGTAATGTTGTGCATTCAGAGATGTTCTTCTACATAATTGATTGATTTATTTTCTGCATAACTGATTTGAGTTACTGTTGTCTTTCAGCTCAACCCAGTCTGGCCATTCTCCTCTGACATTTTTGCCAAAAAGAAATGCTGCTCACTGGACATTTTCTCTTTTTTAGACCATTCTCTGTAAACCCTAGAGACTGATGTGAAAATCAGAAACTGCTGATCAACTGCTTCTGAAATACTCAGACCAACCTATCTGGCACCAACAACCATGCCACGTTCAAGCTCACCTTTCTCCCCCATTCTGATGCCTGGTTTGAACATCAGCAGATTGTTTTGACCATGTCTGCATGCCTAAATGCGCACTGAGTTACTGCCACGTGATTGGCGGATTAGATATTTGTGTTAATGAGCAGTTGAACCTATAAAAGTGTCCAGTGAGAGTGTATTTGGATTCTTTACGGCAGAATCATGGTGTACAATAGTACCTCATTTGGAATTGTACTTTTTTTTTTTTTCCCCCACTTGAAACAATATGCACTGGCCTCAACTAAAGCATATACCTTGGAGTTTACAGTAGGGTTTTTTTTTTATGTTTTTAATAGTTATCAAACATCCTTTCACATACATAGAAAATGAATAGGTGTTACGGGGCTGACGAGACGTGAGACGTGCGGATCCATATGCAAAGCTTTATTATAAAACATGGTCAGTAAACAGGCAGGGTCAGATA
>JAPMOO011878639.1:0-10996 GCA_029874815.1 Luciobarbus comizo
TCACAGGGAAGTGCTCATTTGAGGGTTTTAAGCATTAAGATGTTAATCTCTTCAGCTCATTCAACAAGGCATGAAACGACAATAATAAACACTCCAAATCCCGCATGAGCATCTTATGAAGTCGAGGTCAGGTCTGCAAACATATATCAACCAAAACAAGATTTCACTCATACAAAACACTGAACAAGTGAGCTGAATAGAGCTACTGGGAAGAAGGTTATAGAAGCCCATTACTGCCTTAAGAGTATGAAGGTAATTGTAATTTTTTGTCTCCCAAATGTCACTTTAGCTCTTATATTGTAACTTTATATTTCACAATGTGACTTTAAATCTCACGACGTGACTTCACTTGTTAAATTTCTTTCTCGATTAACTTCTTATTTTTTACTTTAGGCACAAAAAATTGTAAGACATTGAAATGAGGGAGGGAAAACAGGAAGCAAAAGTAGGACAAAGACAGAAGGTGATGAAAAGTCGAGGGAGAAGCAGCAACAGGGCACATACCATGCAGAAAGGGAGGAAATATGGACGAGACAAGACAGGGTTGTGCTTAAACTTGTGATTTCACAGTATGATGACATCATAGCCAATGTTGAGGGGGCATATAGTAAAGCACAAAAATGACACATTCATCATGATGCATATACATCACCATAATGCCAATTTAGCTTGTATGTATTAAGCTCAACAAGCTATAAAATGCAGTCACATTTCTTTACATAACAGTGTCTCAATTTTCCAATTTATAAGACTTCAGCCTTTCATTTAATTGGAAAAGGAAACTATCATGATGCAAACTGCCCCAGGGGTCTCGAGGAAAACTGACACAATGTATGACAGTCAATCATCCATTCGAGTGGGTTTAATGAAGGGAGATGCAGAATTTGCCAACGGCACAAAAATGACTGAAATCCCCCAACCAGCACATGATCTTGCAGTTATTGCACAGCAGCTCTTCTTCATCCTTACAGCAGGGGGCGATGTGAGGAGCAAACTGCAGAGTAATGCATAATAATGAAAGAATATTTAATGTGACTAAATCTCTTTTATCTTATGTCTCTTATGCACCCTAAGTAAGCCTTCACCTGGGAAGGATTCATCACCTGAAATAAAGCACTCAGCAGGATTAGCAGATAATGGCAGAGATCACTTCAATAACCTTTGTCATTTAAGTAGAAATGAACTAACAAGTCCTCCTGTAGTGATGTTGTTTATTTGTCTATGTAGTGTTTTTAATTTGCTTTTAGACAAACCATGTTCCAAACCATTAATCAACACCATTGCTGAGTATTTTCTCTTTAAAACTGTAGTTTCCCAAAGGCTGACCCAGAAACGCAATTTGAAACAGCCCTCGGTTTGCTCAAAAACCAATCACGTCAAGGGATAGATTCCTAGCATATCCCTCTCTCCATTTACATAAACGCGGTGCGCATAGAGATCATAGAGATTGCATGCAAAATATGCCAATAGGATTACCAGCACAAAACCAAAAATAAAATAGAGCAAAAAAACAATGAAGCCGTGGTTTAACGTGATTTTAGAACCGCTAACTTGAATAATAACCCGCAGCAACAGTGTAAAAGTAGCCCACAATCTAATTTGCATATTCACTGAGCCATGTATAGTAAACGAGGCAAGGGTGTAGAGTTACATTCAAGCTATTTTAAGGTATGAGAAAATTATTTTCACAAGAAAAAAATAATTTAAGTATGTAATTTTGATGATCAAAAATTTCTGACTACAGGGGGACTTTAACTGTTTTCAATGCACTTTGCCTTGGATTGCACATAATAGAAGGTTCATGAAAGCTTTTAATATATGTTTTTATTCTGATTAAAGCTTTAATACAGTACGGCAACCGCACGCACGTCCATGTATAACGCTTCTCATAGCTATGTGAAAATAAGTGTATTATTCACTGAGCTGATGATCTGAATGAGAGAGTGAGAGAGAGAGAGAGAGATGCAGAGCGTGTGCAGAGCAGGGAGACGCAAGCAACAGTATTAAGAACCACTGTTTTTGAACACTGATTTTGAAACTTGTGAATCTATTAGAATCGTTAGAAGACAGAATTGCGATTCATACATGAATAGATTTTTACGTGCACCCCTAGTTTTCTCTTCCTGTTATCTAAAGCAGCACAACATGGCCTCGCCCCCTTTGCTGCATGTTCCCGGGGGCGGGGTTTATCTGGGTTCGTGACGTAACGGACCCGGGAAGTAATTCGTTGTAGTCCCTACGAGCCGTTTTTGTAGACATTAAACTGCCAGAGTTAAAAAAAAAAACGATATCTCTGTTTGCATTGAACTTTCAGCTTCGTAATTTTTCAGATATTGTTTATGCTCAAACAGCAACATTACACACTAACTAACGTTAAAAAAAGTGAAATCGCAATCAACCACCCGTTTAATACAAAGACTTATTTTTTAAGAACACGAAACTTTAAAGGATTCTTCCTGTTCTTTATCATGGACACACTTATTTTTTCACTGGCCTAGTATAATGTACAGTAAAGCATATATAAGCAATTATTCTGCCTTTCTAAAAAAAAGAGGGGTTTGTCTGAACCGCACATAGTGCAGTTTGTCCTCGGAGTGCAATGTCCATCTTTACACATAATCCATCATCCTGAACATCCACTAACATGACGGGACAGACAAACACAATCTCCCTGTGTCCCAGCTAGGCCAACATATGTTCTCGTTTAAATAAAAGTTATCAGGAGACTACAATGTATAGGTGCATGTGCTTGTGTGTAATGTAGCCTACATCCGTTGACAAACTAATGTATGTTAATGACACCCAACAGTCAACACACACATGGTTCAAGATGAAAACAGGGTATGCAAATCAAAGAACAGCGCATTCTTCTTACCAGGGCTAATGGTGCTCAGTCTTATATCGTCAGTAATATGGTGTGTACGTTGATGCAGTTTAATAAGGATCAGATGTTAAAGGCTGACATATTCATGTGTGCGATAAGGATCCTGGAGAATGCAACATGGCAATGGACTGGAATAATCCAAGCCAGACTGAATAATGCAGACAGTCAAAGAAAGGGAGGAAAGGTATGAAAAGAAGCTGAGGCAGAGGGCAAAGAGCTGAGGAAGACAGAGAGGAAATGGGACAGAAACACAGGAGGAAAAGACAGCTGGAGGAGGGGAAAGAGAGAAAATCTTTGCAGAAGGGGCAGATGGCAGAGGACGTTTCTCTACTGAATGGGATTCCTCCTGCCACTAATGAAATATACTACACTTATTTACAGCTCAGCGAATTTGTCTACGTCCATGTCTTTTTAGGCCCCTTGCTCATCCAGAGCACAGGGTTAAAAGACAGCATGCTTCATTTACAAACATCCTGTGAAACCAAGAATAAAATGACAAAACACTGTGTGAGAGTCAGACACGCTGAGATAAGTTAGCTACATGTGCGCTGGGAGATGGAAACGCAGTTCAGTGTAAACTAAAACAAATAACCAAAAAGCAAATGTTAATTTGTAACATATTACGCAGTGTGTGACAAATTAATCCCATTTAATCGGCCGACTCTCTAGGGGAGCTAGCCGATCAATTTCTGTGCTGATCAGAACCAGGTCATAAACAAGCAAACCAAAACAAATGGCTGTAGCAGTTTAATGCCTGTTGTGCATTCAAGTTTCACGGTGGCGACCTCAGACCCATGACGAAACACTTCCTCCAGCTTGACCATGTGACTGTGGTCTGCTCCTCGGAGGCAGTTTTCCATTAGCATGAGCAGATTGGTCTTTCTTCACAGCAAGGAAACCAATGCTTCATTTCTGCAACCATATGATCCATGAAATAGCTACAGACTAAAAGCTGAAAGTGGAGCGAGAGAGAGCAATCTGAAATAACAAAGCCAAGACCAGAAATAAAGATGTAGGAAAGCATGCCGCCATCTAGAATGCAATTAGAGAGAATACAAAAGAGGATGAACTTCTAAATTAAAGCAATTTTACAACTGAATGGATCTATAACTTAATTAAAACGCTCTAACTATTGATCACTGTTCGTTGCAAAACTGCTGATCTTGGGCAGAAAGTTCAGTTGGATGCTATGCAGTGTGGTTTCAGAGCAAGAAGAAACATGTTAGGGAGGTTTGACATTGACCGAGCACGAAAAGTTAAAACCTTAGCAAACAAGACATGAAAATCATATAGTTGGCAAGTTATTCTATATAAAAACACAGTAAAAATGTCAAATTATAGACTAAACCCTAAAATGTCTTGTGATGTGACTGACTGATTATTATGTTCTACAAAGTTTCTACAATTATCATCTAAAACTTTCATGGAAACAAAACTATTTCTGCAATATTTCCTGTTTCTTGTGTTGTAATATAATCCAATACAGTGCATAGCATGCTAAACTAATTTTCTAAAACCTTGTCAAAATCGAATTAAAATTTCCATATACTCGGTTTGATTAATGATTTTGATTAACAAAAGCACCATCTTATTTTGGAAAATTTACCATTTCTCTAACACCTTAGTAAAAAGCATGTCACACCAACCATCCGTTTTCTGTCAGAAAGCATTTTCTTTTGTCACTGAAGGTGACAAAACCACAATTTATCTGTTTATCACCATATCTATACTCAAAGATCACATCAGACTCAATCTTAACTGAGTTCAAGTGTTTTGAACTCATCAGCACTAGTACAAAACCTCAATCACTTGCTGATTCAACGAATGAACTCTTTGTAGTTTGCTCAAATGAGAATAAAAACCACAAAACAGTTTTCTTCAGAACCTTAGGAGAGACAGTCTGTCTTTCCGGTTCAGAGATCAACATGCTCTTCAATCCATCTCTAGTCAAATTTCCCACTATAAATCTTCCGATCCTCATAATATCACTGCCAAATTGTCTCTCTGCGATCTCATCTCTACTTCTTCTTTATATTATCCGTGTCACTTCCCACATTATGCCCATAAATGCACTTTCATGGTTTAATGATCTGATGAGGCATTCGTTTTCAGATCTCACCGTGAAGTCATTTAGGTCACAATTTCATTTTAATTCTTGGCTTCATTTCAATTGGCTGTAGGCCAGTGTGTTAATCATATAGTCTAATCATTCATATGCTATGCCTAAACAACATTCACACTATCTGGTGTGTATATTTGATAGCTTTAGTTGTTAGCCCTCAATACAACACTTAAGACAGACATCTTAATGTTTTTTCAACTTACCTGAATAAAATATTTGCTGTTCACAACTCTAATCAGATAACACTGTGCCACATCAAACTCTATGCAATATGTGAAAGGGGATTATCTACAAATGTCTATGATATTAAATGGTTAGTTGTTCTTCAGATAGCTAGCTATAACTATTTCGATATTTCAAATAGAACACGTTTGCGCTAATGACTCTTCTTTGGCTTTTCTGTCAATTACTGATCGAAACATGGCTTACCTGGAATCCAGGTAAAAGCTAAAAGCCAGTAGAGCCTCCATCTAGCTATTAAATGCCCTTTCCTACAATGAGAGCGCCTCCAAAATGTGGCCAGTCAGTTTTGCGTGTCATTAATAAATATCAGGGGTGGACAGTTTGTGAGAACAAATTCCTATAAACTAGCTGCCAATACATAAATTTGCTCTGAACAAAAAGACTATTGGCTGGCAGAGACTCAGTCATCCTCTTAATAGCAAATTTCCTCATAATTCATGTGACTGTGAAACAAGGCAGAGATCTGGACAGCTATCAAGGGGTCTGGATGTGAATTGCTCCCATTTGAAGACTGCTGCGTTTTCCAGCAAGAGAGGGAATGTAGACTAGCTCTACAAGCAAAGATCCAAATCATTTCCACAATTATTGATGCTGCATCCTCCATGATTAAGTTGGGTTTACATAAACATGCAAATAAAGTGACAAAGTGACGTGACATGTGGCCAAGTATGCTCTGCATTTAACCCATCCTAAGTGCACACACACAGCAGCGAACACACACACACTGTGAAAACACACCCGGAGCAGTGGGCAGCCATTTCTGCCGCGGCGCCCGGGGAGCAGTTGGGGGTTCGGTGCCTTGCTCAAGATATTGAGGGTGGAAGAGAGTGCTGTACACCCACCTACAATTCCTGCCGGACCTGAGACTCGAACTCGCAACCTTTGGGTTACGAGTCCAACTCTCTAGGCCACGACTGCCCCATATAAGTTGCTGAAGAAAGCAGGTGGGTTGAAAAAGTTTCTTAGTTTAATTTCATAGCACATGCTCTGGTTTACGACTTCAATTCCTCTCTCTCTCTCATCTACATATGACTCAATTTAAAATTCAGCTTTGAAAATAAGCCAGCAAAAAAAAAATCTGTAAACATCAAACACAATAATTCACTCATACTTTAGCATGCATTTTCAAGACAAAAACATGCCGTAAACAAAGCTTTGCATGCAACCCATGAATTACAAAAAGTAGACCCAAACTCTTCTTGAAGAATCAAACAAAACGTCCGTGATGTTCTGTATTGTTTACAGAGTTTGGTCACAATGCAAACATGCAAACAAATCTATGAGTGAGTCCAAACCACTACAGAGACACTACAGCGCACAATCAGCAACACAAGCAAATTTAAGTGATAAATCTCAGTGCTGGTTTGCACTTAAAAGGGAATGGACATGGAAGCCAATATGACCAATTCAGAGTCCAATACTGCCATAGCAGGACATGTGCAAATTGACAAGACATTAAGATTGTTACAACAGAACAGAACAGCAGAGGCATGAAAAAAGCAGAATCTCTGAAACGGCTTACATTTTAATAATGTATTCTCAATCAGCGATAAAATCTGGCAAGAACCTTGTCTAAATATAACTGAAAACAAAAGATATTTTCGTACTGATTTAGCAAAAATAAATTAATAATAATAATAATAATAATAGTGATTCTAAAAAGTAATAAAATAAAACAAAAAAATTAAATAAAATATGCACTACAATATAATAAACTATAAACTACATAAACCAGCCTGGAAATTTTGCAGACTGGTCTTTTCAGCCTTCAACTCCCAGAAATAATCAAGTTGTCACAACAAAGATCAGTTATTCTCCTGTGCTTGTCTTTTTCTAATAAACGTGAAGGAAAACTGCAGAGTAAGTGTAAAATAACTCCATAAGGCCCCACCCGGAAAATATATGTTTTTTTTACTATGGCTCTGCTTGACTAAAGTGCTTGTGACCAATGAGACTATATCAAAGGCCAGAAGGAAACCACTTCCTCTTCAACTGTGCAGGCCTGGTGTGTGCTACAGTTGGGACAAGTTCCCAGTTCAGCTGTGATATTTCTTTCCAAAGTCATCTCATAAAAGGCATCATTATGGGACCATTAGTTCTCGCTCATCAACCCTGTCCAGAATTATTCATCCCATCATACATAGGCTCCTCGGTGTCAACAGGAAATCATAGAGTTTCTGCGGACTCCAGGTTTCAGGTATCAGTCTAGGACACATGGCGCATTCCTCAACAATGACTCAATGACAAATGCAAATATACACAGTCCTCAATTCCACACATACATACTAAAGTTCCTACAACACACCAAGGAAAACATTAAGTTCCTACATGACCACACCAATCAATGGGTGTAACAGCAAAACAGATCCTCGTTTTCTCAACAGTCTTCAAAATCTGAACTAAAAGTGAAGCCAAAATTGCAGTTCCAAAAACGCCCCGGGCTCATCCTCTACAAAGCAGCTTCAGGCAAAGCATTATGGAGTTTAAGAATCTCTTCTCAAGGCCAATAACAGTAGATCAAACTACTCTACACGAGTCAGAAGAAATTCCTCATTCTAGACAGAAAATCAGCTACCTTAATGAAACCATCAAACACAATCAAAGTAATGAGTTGGATCCCTCAGACTACAAACACATTTGTCATCACCATGACTGAACATATAAAAATGTGAGACTGGTTTGGGTGATCAAACGATACGGAGCCTGCGAGGCAAAAACTGCAGTGAAATCTCAACTGAGCCCTGTCTGAAAGCTGAAAGGGCCCAATTAAAAAAGTCAAAAACATAGTCAAAGGAATGTGTCTGGTGAACAGAAGACTGTTGCAACAAACACACACATACAAGTCACGAATCTTGAGGGAATTAAAAAGTAAATCACGGGTACATCAGAAAGATTTTGTATAAATGACCCAAGACAGGTCTATTGAATTTCATAACAACATTGGCAGAATTTGAAAGCTAAGACTTTGTTTCATATCAATAGTAGCAAAGCACAAAGCTTAATGTGATTATTGTCAGGCATGCTACAAATTGTTTATTGACGTTTTATTCCCTCTTCAACTAAAAACCACACCAGCTAAAAGATTGATTCTTGCGATTTATAAATAGAGATTGCAATTTTCTTGGCCGATTCCGATTTCTGATTTTTTTTTTGGAGTGTGACCTGCCAATAACTATTTTTGCTGATTCCGATTTTCTTTCTAGGAACTATAATTGACAATATAATTAACAAAAATCTATATTTTTTCAATGAAAAAAATTATTTACATAAAAGAAATTAAGCATGACAATTCCCCAAATCCGGGCTAAGTTACAGATGTTCTCTCACTTAAATAACTCTCAAAATAAAGTGCTCTGTGACTGGAAATTGTAGGCTATAAAATCAATGTCACATTGCAATCGCATTGATATTCAGGGAAACATCTTGGTCGTGTAATGTTGCTTACCTAAATCATATCTTTTTTTCCCTTTTTTTTTTCCAGCAGTATGCATCCATAAATTTCTGTGTGTACTGTTGCGCTCATTTGTTTTGATTTCTGCATGAGTCTATCTCACACACTCACTCCGGCCGATTATGTGGAAAATCGGCTAATTCCAGTCCCTGGCCGGTCGATCGGTGCATCTCTATTCATAAATCAATATCAGTCCATCAAAATGTGAATAAATAAGAAAAAAAGAAAAGAAAAGAAAAATCTATATTTTTAACCCAACCCTAGCAATAACTATTATATTTTTAGCACTTCGTTTGGCCAACTCAGTGGCAATGAACATAAATTAGCAACTTTAAGATCAATCACAAGCTTTTGCAAACCTGTTCTATTGGCAATAAATGAACAAATGCACAATCGGTAAGCAGTAATCCTAATTTGGCTAGCACCCAGAATTTCACCTAATTAATATTCATGAGCCAGGCTGATAAGATTTATAATGTGCCCCTGCTGCTTTGCCACAGTTCTAAATGCAGACTGATGAGGTCACTGAGCATAGACTAATTAACACATGAGATTCTGATCCTGTCCTTGGGCTAAACTTGTTACACTCCTGTAGTGTAAGTGCTGAAGCTGATGTGATGGACACAGAGAACACCATAATTAGACTCAGCTGACAATTAACTGGACTGACGAGTGATTTACATTTGACACAGTAAGCTAGCTATTGATTTTGAGCCATCAGTCACTCCGTACTACAGATCTGAGTGACTATACATCTGACTGCTTGGAAATGGCCTTCAGATTGGCTATGCATAAACCAAATTCTTTACGACGACACATCAAATAGCCAAGATATTCTTTAAAAATGAATCTTCTGTACTCCATGCAGGTTTGGGAACACATGAGGGTGAGTAATGGATGCAAGAATTCATTTAATACAGGATGAGGTCAAGTTGCAAAGCTGGTGGCTGTCTGGTGATCTGCACTAGTGTCAGATGGCCATTACTAATTCAAAAGCATGCCTCAGAATGAGGGCCTGAGAGAGAGGTGATATCATTGAGCTGCTTACTCTAGCAGCAAAAGTGCTGAGATCTCTGCACCGGTCTAAAATCAAAGCATACAAGGTGCTTCTTAAAGAGATAATTAAACCAAAAACTGAACATTCTGTATTCACGGACTCATCCTCATGTTGTTCCAACCCTGTATTACTTTATTTTTTTCAGTGGAATATAAATTAAGATATTTTGTGGAAATTCGAAGGTCACCAAAATGGTTTGGTTGCAAATGTTCTTCGTCTTTTGTGTAACACAAACTAAGTTTGGAACGACATGAGAGCGAGTAAATGACAACAGAATTTTCATTTTTAGGTGAACTATCACTTTAAGCTCTGAGCTGTTTGTCTCATAATAAAGTTTTCAGCAAAACAATATTTAGGAACAAATAACTGTTTTAGAAATGTGTTTATGTACAGACTCAGAAGAATGTATTTGTGCTTCGAGGGTATGATTTCAAGGAGAATAGAAATAGAGATTATTATGTACCAATTTTTGAACCAACACATAACAGATGTTTCATCCTACAACATCCTGGTCTGAGGCAGATCTGCCAGCCCTCATGACCCCTCATGTTGAGTCAAACAGTCTGGATTCAAAAGAGTAGAATTTAGACACAACAGAGGCTTTTTGACCTCTCTTACTGTTTAAAACTTAAGAAACAAAGTGACTAACAATTGACACTCAAAGCAACGCAGAAAGATTATAAAGGCCATCTGCTTGGGTCCCAGTCATTCTTTGTTGGTACAGGGCAACATAAGGCTAAGACAAATGCAGAGAGGATGAGACCATCTACAGTCCCGCAGACAGACTCCTCATGTTCCCCGCAACTAATGAGGATCAGATGAGGAACATGATACACCACAACAGCACACCCACACACACGCACAACACAAAAAGACCTCCACTTGATGCCTGTGGTAGGTAAAGATCTAAATAATACCTTCAAAATATTGCATGAACTATAAATATTGTAAGGCTATACTGAAATGTATTTCAACTGCAGACATATTGAGACAATTAAGTTATTTAAGGTCATTTAAATATAATACAGGATAATACAGAGGTATATTAACTTACACGTTCTTAATAATCATCCAGCATTTGAAGTGAGCTCTGGTTATGAATGGAGAAAAAAAAAAGAGACTCAATTGTCTAAATCATTCTGTGGTTCAGCCAGAGAACACAAAAGCCATCAGGAGAACCCATCCGCCAGAAAGAAAACAAACACCCCCATTTCTCTCACATACTTTCCTTTGATTAAA
>JAPMOO011878839.1:0-10774 GCA_029874815.1 Luciobarbus comizo
CTGTATATAAGCATTACAAAAATTGCTTTTGACTAATTTTCGTTTTTCGACTGTTGTTGTTTTTTCACATATATAATTAATAAAACTTTTACAGCTAGATTGAGTCTTTTCTTTCGCTCAGCTGTAGAATGTTCCTCAGTGATGGTTTACACTTATCTCCTCACCCTTGCCACGTCCTGCATGCTGTGATTTAGTGTCCAGAGCAAAAGCTCTATAATCATCCCTCAGCCCACTGTAAATAAGGTCACTTGCATAAAATCCGTTGGCAACATAAAGACAACAAGACGGTGTTAAATAAGAGCGTCTTTAACAGCAGTGACTCTGGTGACTGTGTGAGAGTTTATACTCTGCAGGTCTCTGATAACACAGCAGCCGTTAATGGAGCTCCGCCACAGGTCGCGTCGCTCTGCTGTTCAACACACACAAACACTTCTGAGCTTTTAGAGTCTGGAGCTCAGCCAACAGAGGCTTTGAGTCGCCTGCCTGACTGATGTGAAGCTGGAGGCCAGACTCGCATTTACCTGCATTACACACCATCTTTACTTTCCCTACAGCTAATGAAGTGAATCAGGGCTCCTGAAGAGTAAACACAGATCTTCAGCACACTTCAGGAACCTCAGCTTTGGGCCTGTTATGTGCTCATTGTCTGGGTTTAATGGCAGCTGCTAGAAGGTTTGCTTCAGTGTGTAGATGTATATCAGTATCTCATTTTGAGCATCATACTGTAGTCTAAATCTTGTCTGCTTAAACACGTAAGCATCTAACTTTTAGAAAATAACTCACATTGCTGTTTGTCTTCACATTGGAATCCAAAGTAATGTCTTCATTAGACAGAATCCATGTAGTGTAATGGACACATGTCTGATAATGGGTCAAAACTAATGGATGATTCTCCAGACCTTTCTGTTTCTGTGTATGCTGTGCAATACGGCTTCGGTTGCTCTTCCAGCAGTTGGTTTACTTAAAAAACAAAAACAAAAAAAAAAACAAAAGCAATCAATGAAATGTTTGTACAATCAACTGATGTAATGCATCATTTCTGCACCAAATGGAATTGCAAATATGACTGTTTTCAAACAGGTTTCCCAAACACTTGCAGACTGAGCTTTTTCACCGTTTTACTGCAGTGTGATGTTCACGTTAACCAGCAGCTTTAATCAATCAAACCATCAGTCAGACGGTACCTTGAGTTTTCTTTATTGGTCAGGGAAATGAGCACCGGAGCAGTGGAGGCATATCCATCATATTTACACTAACTGTATTTACCACGATTATGCCTGTCACCACAAGGAAATGAAAGTTAGGCTCATGGGAAAAGCCCAGCATGACTCAGTGATACAGGCCTTGGTTTCTTCAAGCAATGTATTCTTTGAGTTTTGTAGCTGGAAAGCAATCAGCAGTTATAAAACTACATGTCCAGTTACACACACTGAATTTAGACGTTACGTTAAATCAGAAAGTGATGTTGGCCAGCAGTTGTTCAGTGAACCACATTTGGGGACCATTTTCTAAACCTGCACTACAAACTGCTTTTTCATTCATTTGTTTGGTATTTGACGGGATAAAGGTGTTAAATCAGTGATTCTCTTCATGAAAGACATGAATATGTCTGGTGTGTTAATTGTCTACAGATTGTTCTCTAAAAGTCAGGCGCAGAATAAAGAGTGATCTTTCTTTGCTTTGTTGGAAATTTCCCATCAAGGTGAGTAAATGGGGCAAATGATGTTGAAGGAAAAGCCGTGCATGAAAACATCACTGCAGCTTCTGGGCTAAAATACACTAAACTCTTTTAAATGCTCATTCTTGTGCAGGCTTGTTTTATATTTAATTTCAGAGAGTTATATTAGCAAATGTCAGTATTCTGGTTAAATTAGTAAAATCTGTTAAAATGTTATTTGGATACATGTCTCAGTGGCAGTAAATTGTGTTTGTTTCATTTACAGATTTACAGTGACTTGCTGCTCAAAGCTGCATCGTTCTCTGAATTCTCTGAATCACTTTCCATTTAAAGCTGACAAAGTTTACAATCAACAGGCATGAACCTGAATAAAAGCACACAGACAGGCAGACAACCGCTTGTTTGGTTGCAGTGTGTAAAGCAAATATTTTATTTGGTTGTGTGTCTGGGGAAATTAATGATTAGGGTTGGGAATTGAAAATCAATTCCAATTCCAGAATTGGATACTTAAGGTCAGGAATCGGATACTTTAATTTAAATTTCAATTCCACTGGATTCATCCAGTAATGAAACAAGTAAATCTTGAGTGAGTCATTGAATCATTCCATTCATAAATTCCATGGGATTTTGTTTGGTTGTCTAATATTTGTTCTTCAGAATTGTGAGAGAACTATAACCTACATTAAATAAATTTTATTTTATCTCAGTTTATTCAGAATCGTGCAGCTCTATTCTACACACAAACAGCTCTTAACTGAGTCCAGTTTTTATGCAGCCGGCTGATTTTTGTTCATGGTATTCAGCAGCAATTAAATGTTTTGCAAAAAGAGACACAGAATAAATATGTTTGATATCTAAATGTTAGACTTAATTTTTTTTAACCACACTGGAATCGAAACTGGGAATCGATAAGCAGAATCGGAATCAGATTTGGAATTGATCAAATTCAAACAAAACCCAACTCTATTAATGATGGTTCAGAACATCATAGCACGTCTTTGAGCATCCATCGGCTGTGGCTTGGGGCAGAAACTGATTAGAAGAGCGTTTGTATAGTTGTGAAGTGTTCATCCAGAAAGACCAGTGTGTTTTTGTGTGAACTAGAACTAGTGGTTTACTAGTTACTGACCTCTGCTCTGTGAGCAATAGTTATGTTGTTAGGTAAGAGGATGCAAGATTGATTCACAATGTCATTTGAGGACATCTCATCTCATGTCTAAACATACAGCAGGAATAAAAGATCTGTAATTGAACCTTGATTTGTGAGCATGCAGGATTTTTCGCTCTGTTTTAGTGCGTAGCAAAGTATTCCCAGCCCACACTGTGAGAGTGAATGATTTTCAGTGTGAGTTCCAAAACATCTCTCATGTCTGGCTCTCGTCCATCCGCTGTCTCTAATTCGATGAGCAGCAAAACATGATCTGATCAGTGGCCAAACGCCAGCGAGATCTGGCTCAGAGACACCCGTGTGTGTTCAGTATCGCCTGGCTCACGCTGGGCTTTTGCTAGCCATTTTTCTTTCAGGTTTATAATCCAGAACAAGCTTTTCCTGTTGAAGCCTTGACAAAGACCTTGAAGCAATAATATTACTCTCTAAACGTGTCATCGTGTTCACAGTCTCCTTAACTCGGGTGTGTGACCTAGAGCACCGGAGCATGAGATTTTAACCAGAAGTCCTTTCACTCAAACGTTTTACAACATCAGGACATGTTGGTGTTTGGCTGCTTTAACTAAAGATTGTCTCCCTCAAAGACCGACAACTTACGGTGAATACAAAAGCATCAGTATAAAGGGAATGTACTGATGAGCACACTTCTTGTTCTGTGGATGTTTACACTGTAAACTTGTGAAAAATGGCCTTGATTACTTTGTGTGTCGAATGCAAACCCAGGTAACAAATTTAGGTCCTAAAAACATTTATTTTGAAATGTTTCTAAAACATGTCCATTTGTCTTGTTGTGATTATAACATTATTTAACGGTTACAAAAACGTTTCTTACAACATTCTACTAGATTTACTTTTACCCAAAATGTAATGTTATGTGAACATTTATTTATATAACATTAATATTCCAAGAGCGTTAAAATGTCAATGATCATAGCATTTTTTTAAAAGGTTTTAAAATGTTTCTTAGAATGTTTTGAGAATGTTGTTCTAAGAATATTTTCTCTCAACGTTATGAGAATGTATATCAAGTATTAATACAGTTATAAGAAGGTTCCATTGTTGGAAGGTTGTCCGAACATTTATATAACTCTTAAAAACATTTGTGAATTTGGTGAGAACGTTCTCTGTTAACTGGGAAACTAACCTTCAGATTTTTGAGCAAAGAAAAAAGGGAGACAAAACCAACAACCACCTGATCATCACAATGGCTCCAAGTGTGTCGTTCTAGACAAGACTTAACCGATTTCTCTACAGGAAGGTGGTGAGTGTTATTAACTAGCAGTGAGCGATCTAGTAATTCCCAGCATCTTTCACAGGAGAGATTCACCTGCCACGCTCAGGACTGACGGAGGGTCCGGCTGATTTATCACTCTCTTATATCTGGATTCACTAAGCTCTGGTGGCTGAGGGAGGAGGACATTACTGTGGAAATCAGAGAACCAAAGTGAGAGATTCTACATGATATAGGAGTTTATTAAGGATGGCTGATATTAATAAAAGCCGTGGGAAAGATTGATGTGACACAGCAGGTTTTTTTTTTATATGAGCTGAATGTTGTGACCAGAGGTGCTTCAAAACGGATGGAGAGCAGCTGTTCAGTGCAACACTCGCTGGAGGATGAGTAATATCATGAACGATTCTTCTCAGCCGTGACAGATCACTGCTGATCCTTTCTTTCTACTGATAGATCTTTTCTACCTTTTCTAACCCCTGTGTACAGGGTTTGTGTGGTTAGCTACACCACATCAGAACAGAAAGAGATCGACGGCTGTGTGAAAGTTGCTGTTTATTCTGACTAAATAAATAAATTTGACAGATAGTTTACTATCACGTGTCTGTTCTGTTCCATTGTGTATTCTGTGTTTCTATCATTTGACCTAGTTTCCCTGCATACCTAATTAATTGATTAGTTCTCGTCTGTTTCCATTTTCTGTACATGCATTAAAGCCCTGTGCTTCCTGAGTTCTGCAGTATTGTTATTTTTATTGTTTGTGTCTTTGTTGGTGGTTTGCCTCTGTGGATTTATTAAAAAGGACTGCTGGGACTCTACTCCTTCGTCGTGCACTTTTATTGTACAGCCATATTGTGAAATGAATATTCAATTATAGTTAATGTTTTGGCTGTAATTAATTTTGCAACTACAACTACATGTCAACTAACTCTCATTAGAGTATTAGTAGACTGTTAGGTTAGGGTTAGTAGAATAATTGAACATGTACTTGCAAAGGTACTTATAGTCAGTAGAACCTCTATCAAAATGTGTTAGCAGATATTAAGCAGACAGTCTTCTAAAAGAGAACATTCTCACTAATGTTTTTTAAAAGTTATATAAATGTTATGACAAAACGTTCTTAGTGTAATGTTTATTGAACGCTCTTAACTTTATTAATGTTTGATATTAGTTCTTGTAATGTTGATAGAAAACATTCTGAGATCAACATTCTCGGAAAGTCCTTATAATGTTATTTGTACTTGATGAACTTTTGTTTTTGTAACCTTTAAATAACATTTTAATCATGACAAGAAACCTGGACTTTTTATTGTTCTTAGAATATTAAAAATAAATGTTCAACTAATGTTAGGTACATTTTGGGTAAAAAAGAAAAGTTAGTAGAATGTTGTAAAAAATGTTTAAATATTATAATAATGACAAAAAAAAATAAAAAATGGACATTTCAGCATTTTAGAAACATTTAGAAACAATGGGTCTCATTCACCATATGCACAAATTTGTTCATGGAATGTGCATGCAAACGCTTTTAAGAACAAATAATGATTCACAAAAAATTATTCTAAATTTATGAAAAAATAGAGGAACAACTAAAACCATGTGTATGCAAAAAGCACTTACTCTGTACGGCCTTATAATCACGTTAAGAAGTTCTGCTACATTTCATCCTAACACAACTGTAATTATATTGAAGTATGTTGCATTAATTGTAGCCTATTATATAATTCATATATAAATTATATAACAAAATGTTAAGTAATACAATTTAGTTTATTCTTCAATACATTCCATCATATAAAGTGAAAGAGTAAGAAAAGCTTTATAGTTTCAGTTGTGAGGTTCCTCAGAATAGAGAATAGTACAGCTAGCTAATGAGAAGTCAAGTCACTATTATTTGTATAGTGCTTTTAACAATGCAAATTATGTCAAAGCAGCTTTACATCAGATTGATATAAAGCTGGGTGGCTTTACATCAGCTTTACAGTATTTAGACGGGGAAATAGTGTGTTGAACTAGTGTCATTCTCCTCTGGCCAGATAAAATCAGCAGTTTAAATCTAGGCTAGATTTAATCTAAATCTAGAAGTCTGTAATCTGGGTCTGGTATAAAAGATGTATACAGAAGATGACATGTTTTGTTTTGTTTGCTACTAAGAATTTTACGTCTAAAGATACTTAAGCATTGATACGCACATTAACTGTAAAGCTGCTTAGAAACCATGTGTACTGGCAGAAGAGCTATAAAAATAAACTCACTTTTGGGATCTTCAGAACTTAGTTAAGTTGTTTACTGTTGCTGTCAACTGTTTGCCTCAAATGCTGGAAGTAAATGCAGTGTTAATGAAGCGTTTGTGTATCTATTATGTGTTAGCGGCGGAGCAGATCTTCATAGCCAGGTTTGAAAGAGACCTTAACAAGGGCTTTAAACTGATGTTATCCCACATTTATTTTCCCAGCATTTTCCTATTCCGGTGTGTCCTCACATCCTCTCTCTTCATTCCAAATGCTTTAATGATTATTTCAACAGAGCAGTAACTCGTCTGAATAAAAGCCAGCCTTTTTCATTCTCTGCTGTTTCTACCTCATATAACCTCCCTTGAGAGCCAGTGCTGGCCGGATCTTCACGCAGACGAATGCTTCTTAATCTCGCTGCGTTCTCAGTGTGTTTCTGTAGCAGAAGCCTGTGCTTTGGAGCTCTGCTGTGATGATCTGCTGTTTGTCTGAATGAAGTGATCCATTACATCGGCCGGGCGACCCAAAGTCCTCTGCTTCTCTGTTTTGTTTTACAAAATTTTATATTTCAGTGTTGTTGTACCTTGGCTCTTTTTAGTGTGCGTTCATGGCACTGAATCTGCATGCAGTGGTTTTGCCACATTTACAACGCTGAATGCAACGCTGCTTTTGTTGGCAGACAGCTTAATCAAAACAGCCAAAATATTGTATAAACATGCACGCGAGGGATGAGCAGTGTGTGGGCCTCTGTGAGTGATAAATGTTTGAAATCATCGGTAGCGAATCTGAACCAAATTTTCATCACAACTTAAAGCACAAAACACCTTCTCCCTTCACATGCACAGTAGCGTTTGGCAGGTGCGGCAAACAGAACAGGCATAATTAATCAATCAGCGAGCCGTGTGGTATCTGTTACTCACGCCTGGTGTGCAACACTGATGGCAACATTCATTAACATTACTTTCACTTCACTTCTACACTGTAATGAGGCAGCTTCAGCCAGGCTGACTGTAATGGCAGAAAGAGAACGGCTCATGTTGATCTCTTCAGCTCGTCTCAGTAGATGTGTTTAGATGGAGCATTGTATTCCGATTACAGTCGGTTTAAAACTCCAATCCAGATGTAAATGCTCCGTGTAAATACCTCAGTTGGAATACAAATGCAGGGGTGGAATAAACCCAAGGGCGTAGGTTTGCTTTTGACATTGCTTCCACCCATGTATTAAATGTTCTTCCTCGAAAGCGAGCAGTTTTCTAACATATTTACTTTAACTTCTTTGGTAATATCAATGGTGTGACATTAGGGCTGCACGATTAATCGAAATTAAATTGCATTCGCGATTAGGCAGAAGCTGTGATTGTCATGCGTATCTTTCAGTGAAGCACGGTTCTGTGATGCTTCACTGAAAGATATGCATGACAATCACATTCTATTAATCATGCAGCCCTATATGACATATTTCAGATGCATCCAAAATTACAAAAACATATACATATATTTAATTGTTTGATCTAAATTATTGCTAGGGACAATTTGGTCATCACTGGATTTTGGTAGGGACATGTCCCTAGCGTCCCACCCTGGATAAACCTATTCTCTTTGAAAGGACATGTAAACACTTGATCGGATTGAAAACCGAGACTGAAAGTTTAGCACATGGTGGAATGACGTATGACATACAGAATAAGCTGTTGACTGTTGTGTTAATCTAAATTCTTTCCAGTCTTCCATTCAGTGTCTGTGAAGTGCTGCAGGTCAGCGCAGTCCCACAAGTCCTTGCTTTAGATGCTCATCTGCAGACGTCTTGTTTTGGTCATGGGAATGGGCGATTTTACTGTGTGAATAATATAAGGATCATTGCACAAAGCTTTGTGTGCTCATCGTCTCCTGATTATGACCTGAAATAGATAATATATTTAGTCTCCTTTTTAAAACAAAGAGAAGGAGGATGGTTAGTAAGTGAAAACAGCGGGAAACTGTATTCATGCAGTGTGGTCCTGTCAAAAGATGAAATCTGATTTAAAGCTTGTGACACAAACACACATCAATCCGATCACTTTATTTAGTGTTCATGTAAACACTATATTCACTTTCATGAATCGGAATGATTCCATTGTCCATTATTGTCATGAATCAGGTCCATGGACTTCCATTCGCTCGCCACCAGAGATCACTCCTCCATCACATTGACTCTCACAACACACAGACTGTTACATATTACCCTGGACCTCATTTCCCATCATTCATTGCACTAAGTACACACAGCTGTCTCAATCACATGCTCACACCTGAGAATTATCAAACAATCACACACCCTACATAAACCATGGACTTCCTTTCACAGATTGCAGAGTATTGTTCTGCGTATAGCACTCCCCTAGTGTTAGCTGCCTTAACGAGCCAGTCTGTGTTTCTGTTTAGTCTCATGTACTGTTCTGCGTTTATCACTCACCTAGTGATAGCTGCTTTACTGAGTCTAGTGTCCAGTTGTTAGTCTAATCATTCCGTGTTGCCTTGTTTCCTGTTTCCTTATTCCTGCCTGTGTATCTTGAATTTACCCTTGTCTCGCCGTTCGGACTCTGTTTGTACCTCGTTTGGATTATTGCTCATGTTTTTGGATTACCCCAAAAACACACACGATTGTAATCAAGCCCTCTGGATATTGTTTGCCGATCGAAGACCCACTCTTGCCCTAGGATTACTCTTCGTCTTGTCTGTTCTATACCTGTTTGCCGATGTTTTGACCCTGCCTGTATTTTTGACCACGTCTGGAAATAAAGCTTGCAAATGGATCTGCACATCTCACGTCTCGTTGGTCCCCTTACAATTATAAACGTGGCTACTGTTAGCTGAAACTGTTCTCCAGGCCTCTAAATCAGATCGAGTCGAGGTAAGATATGGAGAGTTAGTGCATGAAGATGCTTTAGCATCTGCTATAGATGATGTGATTTGGAGAACTAGATGATAGATACAGTAGTCTACAGTATATTGATCTTCAGAGATGCACTAATGCTCACGGAAGCTTGCGTTTCTACAGGTCTGCTGTTACACATGCGATCCTGTTTTCCTTGTGTTCATCATTCAGGACAATTCAGTATTTACTTTCAATGCCATCTGTTTAAGTTATGCTCAGATGCTCCCCGTACTTCACTGGCCAACTAGCCATGTACTGAATGAATAATTGCATAATGAAAGTTTAATGAATACATCGCTAATGACCTGCTATTGACAGTTTATCCACTCAAACCACATGAGAAAGCTACTTCTCATTAAAGTACGCTGGCATTCTTACCAACCACACCATTTCTCTTTCATCTGTCTCTAATATAAAATACAAAAATATATTTTAAGGTTCAGTCACAAGCCAATTTCCTGGTAATAGGATTTTGTCGAGTCCATTTTCCCTGGAAACGGAAGGTTGATTCTTTTCCTTTCAGTGGAGGAAAACAATTATTTGTGTCCATCTGCAGCACTGTGACCGCTGGAATTTACAATCTACTGTACATGATCCCAGCCTCTGAACGCCTGCGTGAGAAGAGTTCGGTGGATCTCTGGAACAGAAACACACCATTGTTCAGTCTGATGTGATCTGTGTGCTTTTATGATTGACATTTTCTTAACTTTAGCTTAAGACTGATGAAATGAAGATGCACAAACTCAATCCAATTTGAGTGTGGCAGCAGTTGATTTTATAATCTGACATTGTTTTTGACAGTATTTGTTTTGTACTGATGGTCATCATGTTCACAATTAACTCAAATGTTTAGAAAATGGATGGGTAGACATTTCTAGTTTTTATTGATTAATAGTATAATTTATTCATGTCTATAATTTTGCCCATTCAGAACAGTTAGATGGTTTTTGTTTGTAGCGTGTGGAGTCACTCTTTTTTTGTTAACTTCTTAATGCGTGTGTGTATCTGCATACATATAGTAAGGAATATGAAGTATGTATTGCCCCTCTTGGAAAGTGTAGTTCCTGAAGCTGGTGCTCTGATCTAGTGACTAACAAGTGCATCTGTTGGCTAGTATTCATTTGCATCAGCAGCTGTATAACGCAACAGGGCCCAAATCATCATGCTATTTTTGCATCCCATTACTTGCATGAGTCATTCATCTTAAAGTATCACAACAGTCACTAAACATCACATATGTATCACTTACTCTATGTACATGAAGACTCTTATGCACTGCAGAAAGCGGCACTGACTTCAGTGTCCGGCGTAGAGATTAATCATTCAGGAGAGGCTTCTGATTGAATTAATCTCTGGCATGGTTAAGTGGGGGTTCAAGACGAGTCGTCTGCCTTTAATGAGGGAAACTGAAGGAGTAGCGTGGGCTGCCAGACCGGAGGGCATCACAGGACATTACTTATCCAGGTCTGAGCACTCTGGAAGTGCATTAAGTAGCTTTATTATATTGCCAAATTGTAATGACAGTCTGTGCATTAATGTTTGAGAAGAATGC
>JAPMOO011879692.1:0-12616 GCA_029874815.1 Luciobarbus comizo
TATATATATATATAAAAGATATGTTTTAATGTTTTTTTATTCTTAATTTTTTGTATTTTATCAAAATTAACATACAATAATAATAATACATTAATAATAATATAAATTATCCAAATTCATTTGTAATAATAAAGATAATTAATAATTGGAACTTAAATGTATTTGTTTTTTAAGTATGGATCAGAGGGTTAAACAAAACAAAAAATAACACTCAAACAAAGCCAGACAACAGTTTAGCATACCTCCTCACGGGTCCAGCGTGTCTTGCCGAGGTGGCGTTTTCCTGTCTTGGCATGAGGACCATCGTAGTCATGATCATAAATCTCCACATCATCATCATCTTCGTCGCTACTGTAAACACTGGAGGGGGGGAGGGGGGTAGATTGTGAGATAAAGAGAACAGGGTATCAAAGGGTGGGTAAATAGTGAAACAGCAAAAGCAAACATGAAGGATGTGGAAAGAAGAAATGAGGGAGTGGGGGACAGGAAATACAACAGGAGCAGATCCTCATGAACATGATTGATGTGTTTGATGACATATGTAAAAAACACCCTTTCACCCCCATACGTCTATCATGCGTTATAGAAAAATTAAGCGATAACACAGTCAACACAAAACTGGAGCTGATGAACCAGTACAGCCGGCAGGTTAGGGTGCAGGGGGGACATGCTCAGAGAAACCGGTTCTGATGTTTTTGGTTTCCACAGAAACAGCGAGCGTGTGTGTGGGCTGGCACTGTTTCATGATGGAGAGCGTGTTCAGACCTGCACAGGTACTGTCAAAACCATCTCACCTGGCCGGCTCTTGGCCAATCAGGATGGAGCACAAGCAGACGTGGAGAACAATGTTCTCCTGGCCTTTGTGCCACAGGTGTATGTGTGTTTATGTACTTTTAAACCTCACGTTTATACTTAATTCCAGTGCTTAAAACAAAAGATTAAGATGATTGCTCAATTCCTTGACTACAAGTATTTAACTGGAAATGTAAAACTCAAAACGCACCTAGCTCACTGAAATTAAAAAAAATATACTAGTCAAATAGATACAGTTTCATTTTAGTGTGCATTGTTGACTAACTGTACATGTGAATTTAAATATTTGTCAAAATAGTCTAGCTGTGACTGAAACCGTATTCAGAGGAATTTTTTAAAAACATCAGTCTGAGTTTACCATTATCATCTCATGTGACCAATTCAACAAATGCCTTATTTTTAACTTGTTGTCTGAGATGTATTTATCACAAAAGCACATGCATGATAGAAAATTCGAAACACAAACTTAAAGGAGAGTGCATGCAAAAATGACCCTCATTTTAAGCTATTTTCTTTTTTCATCCAGTCTAATATTTCTTCAAACAGAAATATTACGTGGCATGACAGCCGCTGTCACCATTCAGTTTCATTGTATGGAAAAAACATTCAGTAAACGGTGACCGAGCTGTCAGATCCTCACGCTCACCCTAAATCTCCTTTTTTCGTCAGACGCAAAAATGAGTCATGACAGTTTGGAACAACATGAGGGTAAATGATGACAGTATTTCATTTTGGGGTGAACTATCCCTTTAAGACTATAATACTAGTTATGCCAAATCCGACAACTGTAAGGCGGATTTAGAAAACTCAGTGAATATAATCCATCCGGTTTACATATAATCTCAAAATTAATCCAAACGTAATAATGCTGGATTACCTCCATAAAAAAAAACTGGTGAACAGCAAAATTACACGCGAACAAAATTACACGCCGAGATGTTTCTGCAATCGCCCGCTATTTTTCAGTCACACTACGTCGCCGCTGACATTGTGCCTCTCGTTCATCCATTGTTTCTGAATCATAACGAGTGTGCATTTTTGGGGGAAGTACCGGAGCTCACCGTAACCTGTCCAGCGGATTTGCACGCGCCGGTGAATGAATGAAAATTTAAATGAACACGAGCGCGAGACCACCGCGCTGGCGCGAGCGCACATGCCATCCACCTGTTCGGCGCGGCGCAGCGCAACCAGAAGAAACAACTGTTCCGCGGAGAAATGAGTGCGTTTGTAAAAATGCAACTAAATACAAGCGCTCCACTTCCGAGCATGCATTTAGTAAATGTAATGCTGTCAACACTAACTGTCTAGCTAGTCTTGAGTCTAAATGCCCGCGTGTGGCTGTGGAGCGCAGTCTCATAATATAAAGGAAATACATGCGCTCATCAAAATGCGTAACTCTTAAAACTCACCTGTGTCTGTGCCGCCTCGCCATCCCGCTGCTCAAGAGGAGGGTAAGTTAGAGAAGTGATGGTGAATGCGCTCGGCTCAAGTGTGCTGAAGTGGAGTGCTGTCAGCTCCTCTTCGAGGAGGAAGTGCCGATATTAAGCTCTCTACTGAGTGTGCGATATTGTAAACAGATCCATCAGACAAAGCTAGGGCTGTCTCTCCCTCCCGCTAAATTTGGCGCCTCGGGTTCTGCGCATGCGCACAACCGCTCTACTATTCAGACTATCAGAGCGCCTTTTGAGGGAGAGCTCCGCGCTAATCGTTCACTGTTGTTCTTTTGGAAGAATTATTTTGTGTTTTTCGAGGTAAAAAGACGGGGAGGGGTGGCAATGGGTTTCTTAGAGGACAATGTGGACTCTGAGTGGGAGTGAAAGTTTGGGAAACAGAGCGTGAGGGGTCTGGGCATCCTCTCTCGACCCAGCGCTGTTTCTGCGGTACTGAGGCTGTAAGTTACTGAAGTGAGTGACGAGTCCTCTTGAAGATGAAATACTGTGAAAAAATGTCATTCAAAATTATTCTTATTTTATTTGCAAAATGATAAGATCGTAATTTAACAGAGTATAACAAATAAATACATTCTTTCAAACCCAATTTTTTGGTGTGACTTTTACCAGACCTTTTAGAAGTACCATAAATGCAAATCTGTAAATGATAATTAAAATACTAAAAACGTGATCGCATTTTATTAATTTCTATAAAAACGTAGAATGTGTATCAACACATTATCATATGAACAATCAGCAATTAACTTTGATTCATTTGATTTAATGGTTTGATTGATGCTTTACGATGCTTTAGTGAGATATGATTATAGTAACTGATTACTCAGTTGTTTTTGATTCATTAAAAGAACCATAGGAGTCATTCGTTCAGGAATCGAACTTCATAGGGGCGCGTATGTTTTGATTCACTTAAAAGAACCGACTCATAAGAGTCATTTGTTTAAGAATTGGACCGCACTGTCTCCGTATATTTCGAAATGTGAATTCAGCGCTTAATATCAGTGCAGAAAACACTGAGAAAATATTTAAGTAATATATTTGAGTAATGACAAAGTAATTTTAGTAAAGACGAACGAATTACATGTTTTAGTTCACGTTATTAGATTGCACTTTTGAAAGTCCCCAATTCTAAGATTCAGGTGGAAAGCCAATTGCTCAGAAAACAGCTTGATATTTTATTCGTTCGAAATGTGATGTTCTGTTATTTCCGTTGAATTATTAAAAATGTTTTCACTTCTCTCGCTTTCATCGGGTTACAAGTTTCGCTTTTCCTTTTCCAGAAATGTACCACCTCTGGGTTGCTAATAATTTCACTTTGCGTCACGTTACACAATACATATGGCACATTTTGTTACTGAAAGTCACAGTCAGGTTATTTGTCTGGATGGAAAAGTAGTACAGCTTGTTTAAGTTCTCCGACATGTTCAACCTGTTGCCATGTGGTAGTCTGCGTAATTGCATAATCATCGAGGAGGGTCACCAGCAAACTCACTCTGTCACACACTCTCGAGGTTTGTGGTCTATATGTTTTGTTTTATAGGTTGTCTGCTCATTGCGCTCACTTGGTGGGCATATTGTGACCGTCACTTATCATATCGGTCAGCGCGAGCCATTGTTTCTGACCACTGACGCTCACGTGCTCAGCAGAGCTGATAGTGTCTGCGCGCTTGCTGAGAGCGCTCATCCATCCATCCCATTGCAGAACAAGGAGGGGTTATTGCGGGGGTGCTTCATTAAAAGAGAAAACACTTAAACAAGCGCCATTTTATTTCAGTAGTCTACTTCCCCATGAGTTTGCAGGTGATTTATGACTACACAACAGATCAAAACATGTCACTATTTGCTGTGGTGAAATAGCCACACACAAAAATGTATGAATTGCATTGCGTAGATAACCTAATATCAAGCCCAGCAGAATCTAAAACTGCCTTTACAATGTTTTCATTTATATTGTATTTTATATAAAATATTTGACTGCTAAGTGCTAAGATTGACCAGAGTTAACTGCTCTGGAAAAATGTGCAATAAATTCCAACTGGAGTATTATATTATTATTAATATTATCACTACTATTGCAGTTAGTTATGAAATATAGCATTAATTAAGAGCATTAATCTGTGACATAAGTTTCTGAGAAAAATGCAGTAACTAACTGGATGATTCATCTCACTGTATACTCTCTCCAACCTGTTTGCCCCCACTCAAACACATGTCTGAGGCATCTAGAAACATCAAATGCTCAAGGAGAATCACTTAATGTGAGTGCATCTGCATGATGATGTTAAAGTGCACAGTTTTCCATTGCAGCATGTTTGTGACCTCAAAATATTTGTCAGTCTGGAAACAAACACCACATATAGATACAGACATAATGATGTGTGAGACTGACCTGTGTTTAAGGCCTAATTAAAATTATGAATGTTATTTCTGTTATTCCCAACTCACTGTCCTCCATGATACTTTAGAAAGATGAAAGAATCATCCCCCACTGCACACACATACCACATGAATCATGGGCCAGTCAAATGTTTATCTCCTGTTTTGTCTTCTACTAGTTGCTACCTTAGTTTAGTTTAGGTTACCTTGTCAACAATAGCAAGAAAACACAAAGTAGTTATGCAGGTCATGCATTGAATCGTTTTCCAAATGGGCCTTCATGTTTACGTTTTTTACTAAAAATCCATATGAATCGCATTGTACATATTCATACAAAATTGCAACCTCATAAAAGTTATATTTCCTCATTAGATCAGGTTGATTTTTCTCCACATGGAAATAACTCCTCCCACCCATGCCATGCATTGAGGCTCTTTTTTCAACACACTCTCATGCAATTCATAATTGTTTTAAGTTTTGGCAAATTGATAGCTAATTCGCATGAATTCGTACAATCTCATTCATGCATTTTTGTACAATCTGCGAATATCCCACTGCAGTTTGGTTAAGGGGTGGACCTTCATGCTTACATTTTTTCCAATAAAATCACCACCCCATGAAATGGTTGAGATTGGGTTGCTTTTTTTGCACATGGAAATAACCCCTCCCACCCACGTCTTTGCAACCTATGTAGACTTGATATATCTGGGTCACTCTAAGAAAGCATGATGCATCTGTATATCTGCAGTGCTGAGTGTGTTTTTAAGATAAATTTAGACATGTACTTAAAAAAGTTTTAAATGTCATGCAGATGTGAATGAAACCTATTTAGCATGAACAATATGAGATTAGTGACTGTGGTTAAATCTCTCTCATTATGTCTCGGTACCTACCTGATACAGAACAACTCATTCATACATTACCTCAGTATTCTTGTAAGATATTAAATGGTAATCAAATTAATTTAACATTAACCAACTCCTATATCCTTTCCTTTATATTTTAGATAATTCACCTGATGTTTCCTACAGTGCAGTATGAATGGTAATTTAGGAGATATGAACAGGGAACTAAACTGATTTTCCTCCCCAGTTTTAGGGTCATTGTAAAGTACTGAAACTGAAATATCAAGATCCTAAAAAACCTGATACAGCAGAGAGGAGGAGGAAGATTGAAGGTGGTTTCCAGGAGTAGGTTTTGCAGCTGCTGAGTCTTGTGTTCCAAGGACAGATAAACTTTACAGGGGATTTTTCTCCACTTGGGCAGCTGTATGGAGGTCAAAAGATCAATTAAATACATGACAATAAGTGAAACATATACATTATAGATAGGCTACCTATATTGGAAAATCCATTGACAGTGGTTCCCCAACAGTCACACAACTAAAATTAATCTTGTCATAAATTTAGTTTATGACAGGCTACACAATGTCAAACATGTCAGTGTTTTAATTTTTAAATTCATGTTTGAAAAATACTTTTTTACGCTTCTGTTAATAATTTGAACTGCAAACATCTATAGCCTACGTCTAAATATTTTCTGATACACAAAATGAAAACGTACAAAACTTACCATGTTAACTATAATATCGGCATAAATTCAAGTTATGAAATTACTGCTTTCTCTAAAAACACAAATGTTTAATCTCGAATCTCCTTCGTAGAATTTTAGAGGCTTTAAGAATCAAATACGAAGTCTTCGTATTTTCTCACTGCGCATGCGCGTCTCTCCTTTTTGCGATGGCCGTGAACATGGCGGCATTGGAGTGAGACGCTTGTCTAAACTTTACACTGACAATTGATTTTTTGCCTCGCGTACTTTGTTTACGTGAAAGAAAGCCGTCGAACAAAAAATGTCCCGTCACAGGAATGTCCGAGGTTATAACTACGACGAAGGTATATTGGAGGAATATGATATTTAACCGCTTTTGTGTAAAGAGGCCTGTATGGTTGCTAGTTAGCTGGTTTATTTATGCAGTGCTCGGTGCTGCAGATTATGACAGACTGCTGTCGTGTCACTGTTTCAGATGGTAACAGCTGTACTGTTCACCAGATAACGAGTTCTGTGCTTTTAAACTCCGATAGTAGTTTCTAGTAATAGTAAACACAGCCAACATTACATTACATCTGGCTTTTGTATTTTTATTTTTTTTTATATTTTGGTGAGCACAAATCAGCTTTGTAGTTTATATAAGACAAAATAACATCTGGTTTCATAAATTTACTCTTTTTCAACTCTGTATTTGTGCCTTTTGACTGTCAGTTTTGTTCATAACTTTTCTTGCATTGCTTTAGGTGGAGTGGCTGACTAAGCTAAGCTTTTTTAGGCCCCATCAATGCTTTTCTGTTTGTTGATGCAGCGGGATTGCTTTAACTAACTGGGAATATAACATAATTGTCTCCATTTCTTCCTTGTTCATAGACTTTGAGGATGATGACATGTACGGGCAGTCAGTGGAAGATGACTACTGCATCTCTCCTGCCACTGGTTTGTGTTTAGTATTAAATAAATGTATAAATTCCCTATTATGAGGGTGCCAGTCATTTAGATCAGTAATAAAACCCAATTGCAAAACGTTTCTAATGTAATTTTTATTTTTAGTTTGAAGATTGTTTATTGAATTATAATCTGCATATCATTTTGGTCATATTTGCTTTATTAAATTAATAAAAAGATTCGGTTTGAACCCAGTGACCTATGAATTTTACAGGCTTGTATGAGCCAATGCAATACCATTTATCATGCCATTATGTCTTTTATTTATTTTTTCATTTACATGTTGAATAAATAACTGTATAATAATGGTGTTAAGTTTTGTCTCTTATGGAGATGTTTGTGGATTCATGTTTTTCATAGCCGCACAGTTTATCTACTCCCGTCGAGACTCAAGGCAGCCTCGACATGTAGAGACCCTGGAAGAGGCAGAATATGAGGAGGAAGAGGAGATGCCAACGTCTCCCACCATTGCAGGCACACTAGACCCACTACAACAAGGTACACACTGACTTTATGGGTTAAGATGGCCACTTAGTCGACTAGCTGGATAGTAAGTCTTTTAGCTTTAGTATTTTTAATAGTAAGCCTAAAGTAAAGGGGTTGAATGTAGAGATGCAACTTCTCAAAGAGGATTTCAGAGGGCAGATTGTCTAAAGGTTAGGCATGTTGCTTCTATAGACTTTCAGAATGAAATTTATATCAATTTTATGGCCATCAAGACAATTGCATGCATATTTTCTGTTGTGATTAATGTTCCTGTTAGTATATGTAATTTAAAATGAAATGTGATGTGACTGTGATGTGAAATGTAGTAACCCATACTATCAATTTGTGTTCTGCACTTAAAGGGTTAAGGTCATTGAGTCTGATTCGTATGAATTCTCGTATGCGTTTTTTCGTATTCGTAATCCTAAAAATTTGTCACGCACAGAAAGCTTGCACACTGAGTCCGATGCGTATTAATTAATCATTTGCGGAAAAATTCGCAAAACAGTAGCCTACTGAATAGAACCTTCAGGCATTGAGGATTTTGTTGTCCTCTCCCTTCTTAACAAAAGGGAAAAAGAGAAAATATTGGGTCCATCCAATCCTGAGATATAGAGAGGAGAGTTCCCCCTCCTTATTAAGGAGCAGCGGGATTATCACGGGCGATTCAAAGTTTACTTCAGGATGTCAGTGGGTCAGTTTGATGCTTTGCTAGTGATACTAGAGCCACATATTAAAAAGAAGACTACCAATTTCTGTGAACTCAGTGTGCAAGGATATATATATACAGTGCTTTGTGCTGCGGGTTGAAGCGGATGAACTTGATGATTGCCGTTCTGGATTTTGTTGTTTGCTTGTATGGTGGCTCTGATCTGTCAAAACACCTCTCAAAATGCTTGCTACGGATGCAAAAAATGGAAAAAATCGAACCCGATCCGATTATGTTCTGGGGTAAGCTCCAAAATGGTGGAAGACGGTAACTCGGGGACAAGAATTGTTAAATAAATTATTGTTGTTTTCTTTGCGCACGAAAAGTATTCTCGTGTATTCGTAAAATTACGACTGAACCACTGATGTTACATGGACTATTTTACCGATGTCCTTGCTACGTTTCTGGACCTGGGAACATTGTAGTTGCTGTCTATGGAGGGTCAGAGAGCTCTCAGATTTCATAAACAATATCTTCATTTGTGTTCCGAAAATGAACGAGTCTTCCGGGTTTGGAACGACATGAGGGAGAGTAATTAATGACAGAATTTTTGGGTGAACTAACCCTTTAACCCATCCAAGTGAACGCGAATACACACACACCGTGAACACACACAGAGAAGTTTGTTACTCGCTTTTTTGTGAGAACTATGGATTTTTGTTGTTGTTGTGGAAATAAAGACTAAATAGTTATTTAACTTACAGCATATATTTGGTGAGTTTCTGTCAGTTGCCCTTTTGAAGTATTGCACTGTTGTATCTCTAATGTGTCTGATCAGGGTCTGGTGGACTAAATCAGCCTAACCAGCTTCCTTAAGACAGGTTAAACGACCAGTTTGGTCAGACAACCCAAAAACTAGCAGATTTTTTAAATAAAAGTTTTTAAATCATTTTGAAAAGTCTTTCATGCTCACCAAGGCTGCATTTATTTGTTAAAAAGTACAGTAAAATAGTTAAATATCATTACAGTTTAATGTTTAAAATGTAATTATTCCTGTAATAACAAAACTTAACTTAATTTTCAGCAGACATTACTCCAGTCTTTAATGTCACATGATCCTCAAAAATCATTATTATGCTGATTTGCTGCTCAAGAAACGTTTCTTATTATTATCAATGTTGAAAACAGTTGTGCTGCTTAATTGTTTTATGGAAACCTTGACACATTTTTGGGGGTTTTCGATGAATATAAAGTTTTAAAGAAAAGCATCTTATCTTACCAACCAGTCTTTGTATGAACAAAAACAATTGTTTTTGTACTGATGTAATCATTCATATAATATTTTGTGCTTGTCCAAAATCCAGATTCAGTTTTGAGGAATGTTAACATTGCATTGGGAATAATTTGCATCTGTTGTCCCTGTTTTCCTGTTTGTTTGTGTTTGGACAGGTCAGTTGTTTTCTTGTTTGGATCAGATGAGAGCTGTGCTAGGAGATTCAATTCCAGACTCCACACTAACTCAGGCAGCTCTGAAATATGACTGTGACCCTCACAGAGCCCTTGATTTTATTCTAAGTGAGGAGAACACCAGTACACACGCCTCTACAGCCAGAACCAACCCACAGCCCGAGCCTATCACCATAGCTGCACCACAGAAAGGTACACACATACGCCCTTCCTCCCAAAACCAAAATCACAAAAAAAAAAAACCTACACACCCTTATAGCCACCCAGCTACCCAGAATACATCTGTGTTACTTCCACTTAAAAATGTGCCCTGTTATGTATTTTCATCTAAAATGAAAGTGAAAACCACTCCAAGACCACAGATAGAAAAAAAACACGCATAAAGTTGGCATGAGGTCTCAGGGGAAAATGCTAAATTCCAGGGTTTTTCCAAAACTGGGGAGAACCTAATTTTTTTCAGTGTTGGAGGCTATAAATAAATAATAAATAATTTATTAAAATCATTTTTAAAAGTTCTAATAAAAAAAAAAAAATACTATTACTAATATGACTAATACAAATATTTATTATTATTATTATTATTATTATGTGTATAAATTAATTATAATGTTAAAGAAAGACACCTTTCTTCTTTAACTTATAATTATAAAATATAAAAATGTAAGATACAAATTTTTCTCTATGCTTAAATTGATAACATTTTTTTATTTTTTAATCGCTGATGTCCTTAATTTTACAGTGTATAACATATTGCCTTTTTCTTGCTTTCTCTGTGGTCTCGGCTAACCAATGAAATTCGATCATCTTCCTCATCCTCTCGGTTGCACTCTTTGACTACGATTGGCCCTCGTAAGGTAAGGAGCCTTATTTCCTCCCTCACACAATAGTACCAAGACTGTATCAAGTGCACGTTCATGCAAACGAGGCAGCGAACAATCTTACATCCTCAGTGATCTGTTAGCCATGCCTGACCCAAACAAGTCCATACCTGCTGCTCTAAATCCTCCCCCTGGTCTGGGAAGTTTAGGAAAAGACCATTTAAAAGTGATTTCGTCTCAGAATTTAGGTAGTGATGGTGGGCGGTCCACTTTAGGGCAAAGTTCACTGGCGCTCCTAATAGCTGAGCATGAACAGAAGTGTACAAATTTTCCTCCTCTAATTCCCTCCAGTGGTCTCTCATTGGATAACACGGTTCCCCTCACTACCAGTCCTTTTGGTTCTTTTCTTGGTCCTGCTGCCCCACGTTCTGCAGTGTTCTTTCAAGGTCCTAGTGTCCCAACTATGTCCGGTTTGTCTGTTGGTTCTAGTGCGACACTCTCTTCTGGTCTCTCTTTGGGCACATCTGTCCCAGCTGGTCTGGGTGCGACATCCTCATCTCTTTTAACCAGCTCTCTCAGTAGTCTAGCGCTACAGGATCCCAAGCCATCCGCCCCTCTTCCTGTCTCGTTAGGAAGTTTGAGCACTGTCCTGCAAAGCAGTGGACCGTTGGGAGTACCTGGGCACGCAAAGAGCTCTGGAAGCCTTTCATTGGCTGAGCTGATCCAGGAGCATCAGGACAACAGTCCCAAACTCTATGACAGTTTGCCAGGATGCCAAAACACACACAATTTGCATACAACTTGTCCTCAAAACAATCAAAAGCCTATCCGAACATCTGCTGCAAATGCTCCTCCTGGCTTTTCAGAGGCACCATCCCTGTCTGACCTCATGTCCCAACACCAAGCGTCAGTTGGTCTGCAACTCCCAACATGCACTGCATCGCTTAAGAGTGAAAATGGGTCTAAGCATCAAGCATCGAACAAATCTGCAGCAGCTGTACATAAGCCCCGCCCACTTATCTTAAGTCAGAGCGTCGATCTTAGCGCACTCATGTCTAAAATGTCTCCCGACGGTCTTTCGCCAACCCTATTGAGTTTTGCTCGCATGTCTGCCAGTCAGAAAAAACGTGTGTTTGCTAAACCATCGATTTTTGCATTCGCAATGTGTGTGCGTGTGAGAAACGAGAAGAGCTGGTGCAATAAAGTGACTCATAATGCTTTCTTATACAACAGACAGATGGAGAGGGTGAAAGAGCGAGTGCAGTGTCCACCTCTCCATCACATCACACCATTTTCTTTTGACACACCCTCTCCGGATGACGTAGTCAAAGCGAATCAGAGAAAAGCTTTTACTCGAGACTGACTTGAGAAACACCTTTTTCTGTACATTTTTAACATCTCCCAAACGTACATCTCTCTTAAAACNACTCTGGGTATTTTGCACCTCAGATTCATTTTGTTTTACATGCCACAGCCACATTTTGGCCATAATTTAAAGGAGCAAGGCTATATTGAGAAGTTTTCAGACTGAATGGTGTATAGTAGTGTATATAGAATGAACTGAATAGATTAGCGTTTATTATTTTAGGAAAATATGAACTTTCAGATGTCAGTCACAAGTCAGCACTCAGATGGTTTGTACATTTGAGCCCTGCAATTATTTAAAGCATTAAGACTGCTAGTTTATTTTATTGCCCAAATAATACTTTTGTATTTTTGAATTTTGTATATTTATTTACAGCTAACCATTAAAATGGAAAGTGAAAAAAATACTTTTTTTTGTGTCTGAAACCTCATATAGTAATTGAGTATTACTTTTGAAGTCTTTCATATTTTAAATTTTTCAATTGGATTTTCATATTTTCAGAATTTTTTAAATGGTTCATTAAGCTAAATATGTATTTTTGTACTTGATTATGTAGTTTTATGACATTTTGACAAATTATGCTTAAATTCTAGAGTTGTGCTATTTAGCAAAAAAGAAAATACAGGAGCAGATACAGTGCAAAAATAAAGGAAAAAACAACAGATTCTCTCTACATCTGTTTTGCTGCCTTTTGAAA
>JAPMOO011879816.1:0-10148 GCA_029874815.1 Luciobarbus comizo
CTGCAGTTGGGTTATTTTGATTAAGTTAAAAAATAACTAAAAAATACAGCTAACTAACAAAATAAAAACATGATAACATAATAAAAAATATGATTTTTGAAAATTAAAAAAAAAAAACAGTTATCTGTTTTTGCAAGTAAACTCTTCATATATATATATATATATATATATATGTACTGTAAATAAGGGATAATGCAGCTAGCTGTGCATTAAATGATTTTAATGCATGACGTGGAGGCCAAGAACCACCCGACGTGAAGCAGAGTGTGATACCGTTTAAAGCACAGCTAGCCGTGCATTATCCCACTTATACCAAGGTGATTTGCCAGCATTGACAAGTTAAAGCTTAATGATGTTTGCAACGCGATATTTGACCGGATGGGTAAAAATGATGGCTATTTTCATCAGTTACGGCTAGTTAGCTCTAGTCTTTAAATCAGACAAAGATATGAAATAGTGTGGTAAGATCACATTTATTTTAATTAATGAATTATAAAATGTATTTGAATTTATTATCAATCAATCAAGAGAGAAATAGAGAGAGAGTTGACAGTTGCGCGTGTGATGTTTGTTACTTAAACTGATTTTTCCTCATCGTTGCTGAGGAATATAATGTAGTGATCCAGTATCTAATCTATTTTATCAATAAAAGTCGTGGGGCAGGGTTGACCACAAGTTTATGTACCCCTGAATGTTTCTGTGCACTCTCTCTCTCTCTGTGCAAGTGATGCATGTGTGGGCACGCTAGTGTGTGTGTGTGTGTTTACCTGTTTTTATATCCCGGTGGGGACTGAAACCTGAATACACACAGACTCATGGGGACCCGTGTCACCGTGGGGACCTAAATTGAGGTCCCCATGGGTAAACAAGCTTATAAATCATACAGAATGAGTTTTTTGAAAATCTAAAAAAGCAGAAAGTTTCCTCTGAGGGGTATAGTGTGTGTGCGTCAATTAAAGCAGTGCATTATTATAGTGCGGTGAAACCAAACAGCTATTAAGCCAGTGCAATGTTGAAAAAGTTAACGTTAAAGGGATAGTTCACCCAAAAATGAAAATTCTGTCATTAATTACTCACCCTCATGTCATTCCAAACCCATAAGACCTTCATTCATCTTCAGAAGACAAATTAAGATATTTTTGATGAAATCTGAGACCTTTCTGACCCTGCAGAGACCGCAATACAACAACCATATTCAAGGCACAGAAACATAGTAAGGACATCGTTAAAATAGTCCATCTGACATCAGTGGTTTAACCATAATTTTATAATGCTATGAGAATACTTGCGTGCAAAGAAAAAAAAAAAAAACTTTATTCAACAATTTCTTCTCTCCTGTATCAGTCTTCACACAATGGGCTGCTGCTTGTTTGCAAGCAGAGGAATGCACACGCTTGCGTTTTGGTACTGAAAACTGAGATGCACAGATACTGTATTAAGATTCCGGCTAACAAGAATAGCCAATCATTATTTTTTTCATATTATGGCTAATAATCAATAAATGGCCGACATAAAAATTACATACTATAATTTTAAAATTATAATAATAAAAACGACACAGTTTATTATTATTATGACGAGTCAATAATTATTTTTTATGTAATGGCTAATAAACAATAAATTTGGCTGATATAACAATTACATACTATTTTTGTCAAACTAAAAATAAAAAAAAACTATAATTTAAACACTACAAGTAAATTTATGCATCACAACATTGTTTTACACATCAACTATAAATTACCATTAGATTGAGGCAAATCTAAAGGGAAAAATAAGGGAAAAGCACATGTATAATTAATAATATCCAATATCAACTATTACCAATGTTGTACAAATATATTTTGCACCCCTAATAGAAACTAACTTTTTCCTATTCATCTTATGTTAATGGTACAAGTTGACAGAGGAGGAACACAGAAGCACAGACCAAAGGATTCGCATTAAAACAAACTGACAAGCAACATCATGTCGGTATACGTGAAGCTGCATTTCTATGTGGTTTTAGGCGATACTAACATGGGTCATGAACTTTCCAACTCTGAGACCCCGACCCCAGTGTTCTGAGGTTAATCCAGCACCTCTCATCTCTTTCGCCCTTCTCACCTCTCTCGCTACGTGACATCACACGCTGCAGGAAGCTCCAGGGACTGTTCGCAAATCCCCGTTCCCTCACTCAGGTTGAGCTTTCAAGCCCAGCAAAGCTGCAGAATATTGTGAAGACTCGAATAATGAAAATGTGGGGGGGGGAATGAGGCAGCAAGGAGCTTATCTGCTTCGTCTGAAGTGTCTAAGTGCCTCTAAAAGACATTTCCCCTAAAAAAGCCTGCATTATTTCTTAAAAAACATGACTGGCATTCATATTAGCGTCCTGAACCACCCACCTCCCTGCCATTACTTTATGACTGGCGAGCGGTTGACAGGGAGGTGAGGAGTAATCAACAGCACCGCGGGAGGTGGGTACTGGCCTGCAGAGCCACGTTGGCGGCCATATTGTGTCAGGAACTACAGGCATCTGTCGAGGATATGATCGGCCCTTCCACCACCCCACCGAGATCCGAGCCACCTGCTGAGGGTGGCACGGCACGCTACACACTTTCACACACTCCATGTGTTGCATCATATGGGGTTCAGACACATACAAACACACTTAAGTACACAAACAGCATGTTAATACCAGCCACACATCAGAGGTCTCTAGTGGATAATGGCTCCATTTCCACAAATGCTACAAATAGTTCCTTCACATTTAACTGCGGAGTTAAATTACGTTAGTTAAAAGAGAAGCATCTGATTTCAGTGCATGAGGGTCAGTCAGAGAGAACTAATTGAAAGGATCAAATGACTGTGTTACTCGGGCAGGGTCATGCCTAATTCGCCGTTTTCGATCGATCCTCGGTGTATTAGTGATATTATGTGAGCAGAGCTCAAGGGTCAAGTGACAGCGAGAGCTTAAGCGAGCTTTATCAGTCGGCTTCCTATATCGATTGTCCTTGAGAGACAAACTAAATTACACCAATGTGTGTAAAAAGGTCTCCTTTTACAACAAAAATTAGCCTAGCACATTATTCAACCCTGCTTCAGTCAAGGGAAAAAAATATTAAACCCAAGATATAGATACAAATCATAGCTGGGGTAGGAGAAACCACAAAGATAGAAAGCAATCAGCATTTAAACCGCTGAGCTTGAATCTTTATGGTGAAGCATTATTTTAATCTCAAGATTTCCAATAATGCCTATTGATGAATACAGATAAATATTGCTGACGAAGTCTACTTAAGAAAATACATCAAAGCTTTTATTTAAAATCAATTGAGATAAAACCTCTGGTGCTTATCCAAATGATATTATAAAACTTAAAAACTCTGTATGACTTATTTTATTCAGTGGAACATAAAAGAGGATATTTTGAGAAATTACGATACGAACATTCTTCAAAAAAAGTTTGGAATAACATGAGTAAATGATTTAAAGGAATATTTCACCCAAAAATTAAAATTATGTCATTAATTACTCACCCTCATGCCGTTCCAAACCTGTAAGACCTTCGTTTATCTTCGAAACACAAATTGAGATATTTTTGATGAAATCAGAGTGCTTTCTGACCCTGCATAGACAGCAACAGAACAACCATTTTCACCACGTTCAAGGCCTAGAAAGGTAGTAAAGACATCTTTAAAATAGTCCATGTGACATCAGTGGTTCAACCGCAATGTTATGAAGCAACAATAATTTTTTTGTGTGCAAAGAAAACAAAAATAACAACTTTATTCAACGATTTCTTCTCTTCCGTGTCAGTCTCCACCACCATTCACGAGAATACCATAAAATGGCCATAAAACATTTCAGTTGTGTTGCTGTCTATGGAGTGTCAAAAATTATTGATATTAAAAATATCATAATTTGTGTTCTAATGATGAACGAAAGTCTTACAGATTGGAATGACATGAGTGTGAGTAATTAATGCCAGAATTTACATTTTTGGGTGAACTATCCCTTTAAGCCCATTTTCACAGGCTATTTCATGGCAGATACAGATTCAACATTCAGCAAACAATAAATACAATGATTTTATAAAATTCAACTAAATGTTTTTGTATATACTTATCAATAAAAGATTCTTGAAATGTACTTGGGAGAAAAATTGCAAAAGCTTTTTAGGATCCAACTATCCAGACATTATTGTCTGAGCGACTAGACGATGTCAGTCGCTCAATAAAATAATATATGGTGATTACATCTGGCAAACATTAATCTTACATAGACTTGTGTCTGCACTGTATCAATTAGCTCATAGCAGCAATGGCTTCTCTCTTGTGCTACTGTGCTATGCTTGCTCACACAGTCCCCATTTCCATACATTTTAATGTAAAATATTCCCAAATCTTTGATATTTATTTCTGAGACCCTGAATCTGCAATAAATAATGTGTGTTGTGTAATGTAACTGTATTCAAGGATGAAAGCTTTAAATCAATACTATTTTGTAATTGAGTGACTCGAATAACTCAAGGAATTGTTTCACCCAAATATTTATCTTTAGAAACACAAGGAACAACACATTTCTTAAAGGCAAATTTCAGTGGAGGGCACAAATGTCATTACGGCAAATGACCAATCGCTAAACAAGCTAAGTTATGGCGTGTAATATTTGTGCAGGCCTCTGAAGAATACCGCTTTAATGGAGGCTGTATTTGACTCTGAGACATACAAAAATAATGACTTAAGGATGAGTCAGTTCAATATGTCCACATAACACCAGTTTAAGCAACATGCTAACACATCAGATAGTGGTCTGTCAACACCTAAATGCTTTCTAAAATAATTATAGTGCTTTCACATGCCTCACACTTTTCATTCCAGCACGTTCAAGGTAGCAACGTACTGATGTTCCTCAAATATTTCAGTTAGAGGTTCGTTTTAAAAGCCTTATCCTAAGAATTAAATTCTGCAATTAATTCTGCCCGAACCGATTAGCGTACAGACCTTGTTTGGTGGATAATTTCTGCCTTAGGTGTGCGATCAATTTTTAGATGCAAAAAATTTCATACTTAAGATTAAACTCTGAATCTCCCACTGGCTTGCACTGATGCAGCATTCATAACGTAGCTTGCCATGAAGACATCTTTGTAAAATTTGCATACCGATTATGATTGGTCTAGTCTTCCCTGCATATACTGAACCATATATAACCATCTTTCTGATGCAAAGTTTTCCAAGAACGACTTTCAGGTGCCCCACTGTGTGTCCTGACAGGTTAATTGTTATAATTGTTAGCTTAGCAACATGCTAATGTCAAACTCCACTGGAATGAGTATGCGTGCGCTGCACGCGATCCAAATCATGATGTGTTCAAGTCCTCCTGGGAAGTTCCTACTTATGAGCCTGAAAATCACAATTACGACATGATGTGCGTTCAAGTGCTTTTGGTCCCAATAAAATGGATTTGCTAGAAAATGTCATACTACTCTCTCTCTTTCACTTCCCAACAAAGACTTGAGGCTTTTTAGTGCTAATGCAACATAATGAAAAGCAAAGGATGCACATTAGGTGCGTAGTTGATGCTTTATCTATGTATTTTATCGTTCTCGTGCTGCCACAGAGAAAGATGGGAAAGGCAGATTGGTTGCACAGGTCTGTCTTCTCATAAACCAGCAACATGAGTAGTATTTTAGGACAAGCTTTATCATTATTCTATATCAATGTGCAAAACATACTGTCAGAATTTATGGCTTTTGTCATAAGTTTTTAATTGATACTGCCCCGACTTTGAAAGTCAGGGCTTAAAAGGAAGCAAGAATATCCCCCAGTAGCCCTCAGCTCACAAATACGATCATTCAAAAATGATTTAAACAGAATGTCATGCTTATCTCTGTTAGGATGATCCCTTAGAATCTGGCAGCAGGTTCTGGAACAGACCCTGTTGATTCTGAAAACCACAGCCATCTGAAAACTAGATACCCGCAGAGTGTCCTGACAGCACCTCTGATGCCTGAACCTACATAAACTTAAACGCTATTCTTTATCTATGTTTCCTTCTGTAAATGCAAATCTAGTTATTTTCTTGTCCAGAATCTTCTGTAATAAATTCAGCTCCAACATCTTAACATACAGACTCGATATAGGCTTTCTGTATAAACGTTAAGCCACTGTATTTTTTTATTATTGTTTTAATGCTTTTAAGAAAAGATTAAAATTTTGCAAATCATCCATTCACTTACATTGTTAGATTGCACAGCTATGAAAATCTATCCAACAGCAATGGCATAAATTTTTTGTGGCATTTGCATATCGACTTGTAATTGGTCTTTTGCTTACATCTGTTTATCCATCAATTTATAATCAACCCGTCCTTCAGTCTACATTTGTTATCTGCTAAAAGTTTTCTTTGTCATGCACATATGAAAAAGTTACAGCAAAACAGCATTATGTAAAGCGCAATACATAATATCTCTTGGTCTATATGTTACTGCCTAGCCAGCTGCACATCATAATTGCGGCGTGACAAAAATAGAATGAGCAGTCAATTTCATTTGTGTTGGCATATCTTCAGGGGGAACGGGACACACATATGCATGTTCAAGAGAGCGACTACAGGCAAGCCAACATAACAGATAACAACAAAGTCAGCCAGTATCACAGTAAAATAAAGACTTGCTGGGAGACGCCACTCCTTCAAGTCAAGCACAGATACGGAGACAATGCACTCCATTGTGTCACACACTAAGATAAGCCGAGCACATTTGCTAAATTGTCCATGCAAGTTGGCAGATGCCTACATCAGTCGGTCGAGTGATAAATGCGGTTATGTTAGAAATCTCTATCTTTAGGATATACTGTGTCCCCAGGCTCACCACAGCACGCAGGATGAAATTTACGACTCCCTTCAACACGAAAAAACCTGGAGGGAACGAGGAAGTATCAAAAGACAACATCCCCGGGACACCATGGGACACAGGACTGCATGTAGCTTTGACTTTGGTTTGTTTCTGACCATCCTCCTCCTTTATTATCTGCTCACGGTTTGCTTTCGGTGTGGCCGAAAACCCCTTCTAGATGCTCCATCATACACGGAGGCATTAAATATCCACCCTACCCGTGCTTTCTGTCTCAGATGATGGACTCATTTGTAATCGCCCTCGACTCTGTTCAAGGTACACCACACCAATAAACGGCAAATATTGCACTCAGATTACGTTTACAGTGCTTAACGGGTTAATGTAGGAATTAATGAAAGTAGGAACCCTTTCTTTTTCTCTTACAGCATAACAAAGGAAAACATGACAGCTTGACAGGGTATTAAAGAGCGTCAGGTTGTGATAGAGCCGCCTCGCCTTTGTCCAGCAACCACGCAGTAGTGTGTGTGGCCAGCTGTCGCCATGGATACAACTCTCCTAAGGACCTCTTTGTGTACATGCAAAGTGTCGTACATGCACACGCTCACCCATATGCACAGGACCTGTCAACATACACCTGTTAAACTTTTTTAAAGAACATTTCAATTCAGACATTATAAAGGAATGGCGGAGAGAAAATGTCAACTGCTGGAGAAGAGAGATGTGTGTGGGTGTTGTGCTAGACGGAGCTTCTTTCTCCTTCGCTCTCTGTGAACTCAACCTTGAGAACATCTCTGTCAAGACAGACCAATTGCGTTCCGACTCAGCATATTACGAAAAGGGGACTTCCTTTCACCCCAAGTTTTAATCTGCACCGTACATGTCAAGTATTGGTTTGTGCTGTGAATTGCCCAGGGAGTCTCTTCGCACAAAACAATGACAGTCATCCACAGTGAAAATACACTGGGGCGAAACTTCGGCACAATTATCAGCGCTGGTTAACTTGACCTGACACAATGGCAACAAAAATAATTTCAAGAGAAAAGAGCAGGAGGAACAAACCATGAGAGCTTTGGCACGAGTTCTGCTATGAGAACAGCTCAAAATATATCAAACGTTCTAATAACGGCTTCTCAAGCGACTTAAGGGTGTATTTCTTCCTAACCAAAAACCTTTTTAAACTTTTATTGATATTTTGGTCAAAAGAACGTCTGTCATCACTTAACCCCATGTTGTACAGAACCTGTATGACTTTACAATATTTTCTTCTACAGGACACAAAAAGAAAAGATATTTTGAAAAATCTTCATGCAGCTCCATAGTGACTCAACTTACAAAAAAAATCAAATAAAGAAAAACCTAGCAATGCACAATACATCAGAACAAGCGTAGCAATTCAGTAGGGATGCACCGAATGTTCTGCAACCGAAATTAAGTGAATAAGCAAATAGACCGAATAAATTGTACCAAACAATGACGTGACATGATCAAATAGCAACCATAGAGTGAGAGGCGCGCACTCTTTATAATGCAGCAAACATGTCGGCAGTGTCCAGTGTGGAAGCATTTAAAACTGTCCGAGAAAGACGCAAAAATTATTACAAGTGCCGACAGCAAGAGACTGTTTAGCACTGCATTGCATGTCTTCGATGAGAAGAGGAAGGGTGGTTGTTGCTGGTTACTGTATGATGACTAAAATTGAGAAATGGCCTTAAACAAACAGTAAATAAACTGCAGAATGTGGTTTTCTAATACATGTACGAATTGCATGTATTCTGATTTCTGACAGTGCCACGCAAGGTTGTTAGCCGGGGTTCAAAGTCCAAAGCGTGAGGAAAATCTGCGTTGAAACAGTGTTACTCGTCAGTTGCTCAGTAACATTTTTATGAATTTTTAAAAGGTATGGATGTGAAAATGTGAAACGTGCAACAAACATCTTCCCAAATTCGTAATAAGAATCATTTATGAATCTGCTGTTGTCAACAAAAAGAAGCAATGAGGTCTTTCCTGTGGATTTCCGCCAAAATAAAAGCTGAGAAAAAACTACAACATTCATAAATGTTATTGTAATTTTACTGTTGTTCTGTAAAATAAAATAAAAACTAAGACAATAATAATAATAATTACAACAGCTCTATTAACACATTTATTATAACATTCACACATAGTGTTCAAACTGAGATCTGTAATATGTTCTAATGTTTTAAAAGAAGTCTCTTTTGCTCAGCAAGACTGCATTTATTTGTACTGTAAAAAAAAATACAAAAACAGTAATATTGAGAAATATTATTACAATGTTAAATAACTGTTTTGTATGTGAAATTATAGTCAAATGTAATAGCTGTGGTCAAAGCTGAATTTTTAGCATCATTACTGTAGTCTTCAGAGTCACAGGACCTTTCAGAAATCATTCTAATATGCTAATTTGCTGCTCAAAGTGTTCAGTTTTCCTTCTTTTTTGTCTTTAGCAAATCACATTCCTGATTCAAGAAGGTCTCCAAAATGGCCAAAAAATTGTTTTAGTTAACTGACTTATTAATTTTAAGTTAAATTGTGCTTTGTTGGTATGTTTGCTAGAATGTTAAATGTTCAGTGTTTAATAAGTATTTTTGAATTGTTGTTTTTTAATTTATTTATTTTTTTCTTTGAAAATGAAGACAAATCAGTAAAAATCACAGTTTGGCTATTTAATTTATGCAATGGTGAAGAAATTCGCAAAATACATGGGGCAAAAAATGTGAAAAACAGTGTTCGGTATTCGGCCTTCGGCCCAGTGTTTCATTTTGTTTGGCTTTGGCCAAGAATTTTCATTTTGGTGCATCTCTATTATTAAGTTATCAGTATCATCCAGAAGTGGATATTAAGTTATTCCTATCAATTTTAGGATTTAGATTACTTTCCTTTAATCCAGCACTAATTTCGCAATAATTTACAGCAACAGTTTAAAATCATGATGAAACTTAAGTAGCAACAGATCTTTTCTTCTGTATTTTGATGTACATAGAGTAAAATGGATTATCAAGAAAAAAAAATAAAAAATCAGGACTAAGACTTGGTTTTATCCATCAGTTGTTGGTTGGATGAAGGCAGATCTAATGCAAGCTTACAGTCGATTGTAACAAAGTGGCTGGATTTAAGTAGACAAAATGATTGGAGAAGTCTGGGATACAGTATCAGAGAGAAGTCTCATTCACCGAAAGAGTTGAACATTTTGATAACATTTAGACCATAGACTGTAAAAAAGATGGACGACGCATCTCCGCTTCCTTCCATTATAGAAAAGTGAAGCGAATACATCTCAGTATGGCCGCTG
>JAPMOO011880273.1:0-10324 GCA_029874815.1 Luciobarbus comizo
TGGGCTATTTAACACAGTATAATCATCCATGTGTCTTGTTACAGCCCAGGCTAAGAGACACACATATGTGCCCAGGACTGAGGCTGGGTGCCGTGTGTTTATCCCGGCCGGGCTTGTGTCTCTCAGTTCTGAAGAGGGTGTTGACATGTTTTGACTCATGCAAAAGGAAAACTGCTTTGCCGCTGAGTCTCAAAGTCATTCTTCATAGACTGGAATGCAACAAGTGGGTTTGTCTTACTGCGGAAGGAGGACAGAATACAAACCACAGTCAATTTTTGTGGGATTATGTTTATACATTGCTACATTAAAAACTAAACTATTATCAAAAATTCAAATTAATCTATTGATAAATTCTTAGATTTTGCATGGACAAATTAATTTTCAAATTCAAAATATTATTTGAAATGTTTTTATTATTATTATTATTATTTTACTGCTGGTCTATAGTGGGGGTATATCATTTTAATATCCAATTATTAAATAGTTAATAATAATTAAATTGCATGAGCTATTTACGTATACATTAAATATTTAAATATTAAATAATTATTTGTGTTTCACTGATGTGCTTTCCAAAGTGCAAATGTGCTCACATTTTTGGGAAGTTGCTTGTACATTGCAAACATACAATAAAAGCTATACTGCTATCATAAAATAAAATGGATTTATTCATATACTTTTAAATCATAAACTGCAAAATCAATTTCTTTTTCAGTATGTCTCTTTTTTTTTTATTAAGAAACTAATTTTTGTGTAGCATAGCTGCTTAAATATCAGCCTCAGCTTTGTAATGCAATGTTTTGGCCTTTTGTTCCCTTCCTGTTGCTTTCTTTGCCAACGGATCAGAGTTTCTCAACATGAGCCTCCCCAACCGGAGCCCCTCTCTGTTATCCCGCTGTGGTTTTCTCCCTGATATCTGTGTCTTTACTAAAATAACACTGAATGAATTCCCTGTTAGGCAATCCAGCCAACAGCCTACAATAGGGAAAGAATAGTCACACTTTTATTAGTAGTATTAATTTAATGTAGACATTGGAGCCTTTGTAATGTGGAAAACGGTTTCCATCTAAGTGAAGAAAAAAGCAAGATAATTGTGAATTTATTTCTTATAATTGCGACTTTATATGCTGATTTTATATCTCACAATGTGACTTCTTACCTTACTTTAAGATTAAAACAGGCTTCTTTAATTTGCTAACCACAACATAAAGAAAAAGTGCAGTTTTAGATTTTGCTGCTGAACCGAAGCTTCTCACCAGGTGGTCTAATATAACAACCATAGGTTTTCTGTGTCAACAGGGTAAGCTGAGATTCAAAGGGCATTATGCCAGCGATCTACTGTATCACTCGACACACATTCTGACGTACAAACACATCAGACCTCATGTCATTGCCTCTCCCCATGTTGAATATGCCCTGTAAAGGCATGAAGAACAAACCCACGGTTGACATCCATTGCTCTCCAAACAGCAAACACCTCCCCAGTGCCCATAGGATTCAGCCTAGAACGTGAGTGTAACTTTAGAGTATCCTATATTTACCCTAGTACCGTGCGTCTGGAGGGTCTGCGGTGTACTACTGCATGCCACAAATGCGTGAGAGGACAAACCCATTTTGCGAATGCTATGGAGTCTTGCAAAGAGTATTCCGAGTATAGGTTTCCAAACTGTAGAGTGAAACACAGATTGAATTGCAGCCATGTTTTGTGCAAAAAGCACTCTTAAGGGCTGTTCACGCAGAACACGTTTTTGCATGCTATTCCATTAGTTCTTTTATGTAAATATGCACTAGATAGACGTCTTTGACCATTGCGCTCACCTCTCATTTCATGTCTTCCATGATACAACTTTCTAAAAACGTAAAATAAAGTTAAACTTTTTTTAAAAAGGCCCTTTGTCATGCATTTTGCAGTCCACTGAACAGCTTTCAAGTTGTTTTTCTATGCAAACAAGCTAGACAAAAATGTTTGACTGTCTTATGTTTTTGCATCATCTCTTGCATGTCCTAGCATTGTAAAAACATGGCTCTGAAGTTAAAATCAGTTCAACATTTAAAAAAAATGCATCTGCAATTTTTTTGTATACCACTCCCGTTCCGCTTTTTTTTGCAGTCCTCTGCACTGCTTTACCATCATTCTTTATGCTTGATGGATGTGTTTGACTACCATACGTCTTTTGCATACTTTAAGTTTTTAAAAAACACATCTGCAATTTTTTTTCCATTCCACTGCCCTGTGTTTGGACTGTTTTTTTTTATGTTTTATATTGTAAAAACATGGCACTCAAGTTAAAATAAGTTGAACTTTTTAAAAAACACGCCTTGAGACCTTGCTGTTTTTTCCTGTTCTACAGCTTGTCTCAAGCCGTGTTTTTAAGAGTTATTTAAAAAGGAGTGTCAGATTCAAACGGTCCCTTTTATTGCTTTTATTATGAATCAATGCTCTCGGAGGGTTGGGTGGGATGGTTTTCATGTTAACACTATGAGACCTGACACTGGCTGGTATTCCAGAGGATCAGATGGATTGAGAGAGAGAAAGAACCTGATGCTTGATCACTCAGATGACAGCACTGCAGTCTTCAGGTTTCCATGCTGAAGAGGGTTTGATGGCTGGTTATCTGAGGTGAGGTAAGGATGGACCATTCCATCTACATTCCTCTTCGTTACTGGGCCATAAATTACCTCTTCCATGAAGCTCTACACAGAACACACGTAACACATGAAGTCTGGAAATGCTGACAGAGAGGAAGTGATGCTATTTACTATCTAAACACCATTGAAAATCAGGGACACTGCATCAGGAAAGGGCTCGGTTGAGTCTCTAATAATTTGGGGAGGGTCTGTGTTTACCTTTCCTCTCTGACTCCATCAAGTGTCAGTCACAGTGGATTGGACATCCTGCTTTGTTAAACTAGTGGCCTCTCTTTCCTCTCTAACTGTATATTTATTCAAACTTGCATGACTTCAGTTGTGCAGTTTCTTTACTTATGATCAAAAGATTGAGTGAGGTAGACCAAGCTGGTCCCAGACATATGAAAATCTTTCAGAATAATATCTCTGAATATGTGATTAGGTTGGCAACATGGCAACTATAGTTTCTTCACTGTCGTCAACGGCTGCCATCACACCTGAACAGGAGAGTAACTGAGGCATTAAATCTGATTGGCCAATAGCAGCCCCCTACTGAGACATAGGCATCTGGAATATCATTTGTCTTTAAGAGCTTCTAATTTAGAGATTAATTAATCATTGCACACTTAAAGATGAATTAATTTCATTGTGCATATAATATTTTGGGAACAATTTACAGTATGTCTTTTATTTTATATTTAAAATCTAACAAACTATTTTTTATGTGTGTGTGAAAGAAATAATTAAATTAAATTAAATTATTATGTAAATTATTATTATTAAATTAACGAATGAATGAATGAATGTGAAAGAGGTGTACAAATTGAATATTATCACTGTTTCATTAATTACAGTTGTGTTATTCTGATGCTGCTATAGTTTTATGTTTCTCGTCAAGTTTATACATCAAACATTGTGTCAACAGCAAGTACATATTTTCCAAATAATTATTTTATTTTATTTATTTATTTATTTTTATAAATTTTTTTATTTTATCATTTTACAGTATAAATGCGATGATTATATTACAACCCGAATTCCGGAAATAATGGGACGTATAATGAAATATATATTTAGTGTAACTGCGGGATAAATTGAATCAGTGTTCATTAGGCTCTTTGATTAATAGAAGTTTGTTTAGCAATAAAGATGTTACAGTGCATGTCAATAGAAGTGTGCAAAGTCAACAATGTCAGTCAACACATTTGCTTTATATCTTGGCATGTTTGCTTTAGTCTGATAAGATCAGTGTTTGAAAATCCTTGAATGTCTTAAACGGGAAACAGGTGGCACTGTGAGAAGCTTTCTAAGTGACGTTTGGAATGTCTCAGTTCAGGTGTTGGATCATGTGCTATTCAGATACTTAACTGCCACATTCTAAGCCTCAGTGAATCTCCTCCTATAAATATTCCCAATGGGTGGTCTCTTTAATGGCATATAGAAGCTACGCTGAGGAGGGTGCATGATCCTAATTAAGGTTTGTGTATAAGAAAGCACATTTGCTATCTCTTTGGCTCATTTTTTGTCGTTTCTGCTTTCACCAAAAAGGTTAACGCTGGCAAGCAATGTGCTCATTAGCGCTCCTAATTTGGCTCCTAGACTAAGACAGGCCTCTGTCTAGACCATCATTCAGTGTTAATGTTTAGAGTAGATTTGAATTCTTCACTGTAGGTCTGTTGGAAAATCTTTAGCGGTACCAAGAATGGTACAGTATTGGATTACATAGTAGAACGGCACAGGCGCCAATGATCAGATTAGGCTAAACCTCAGGGGAAAGGGATGGCAGATAAACCTTAGCATGGTGCATTTGTCCTTTTGCAAAGTTCAGGTCTTAATAAATGGTCTAGACATACAGCTGCACCACAGAAGAAGACATCTGGGCAAAGCGTAAATAATGCATATCAAAACTGTTATGAGATGATATAACATTTGTCATGGTCAATAGTAGAACATCAAAATACATCATTTCTGAACTAAAATCTTTGCTAAGTACTTGGCACAATCCAAAACCTTCTTCGGTGCTTTACTGATGTTATTTTATAGGCTATAAGATGAGAAATAATTTTCAGCAATTACCATAAATTGTGATTTAATAATTAGTTTAATACCTCAATACATTATTTCCTTAATGCCTTTTATAGAACCATATATTCTATTATTATAAGTTGCAAGTTGCAACATTGCTTGGTAACAGCATTTAGACCAATGAGCTGCATACATTACTTGGCAGGAAAAAAATGGTTTATTATCTTAATGTTATTAATAATCCATTTAACATAAAGTTGAATATCTTTTTTTCATATTAATGTAGCCAATGTTTTATTAATCCCTTTTGGTGAATTTTCCACATAGTTCAACAAAAATTCTGTCTTCATTTACTCATCCTTGTCAAACCTGAAAATGCTGTAAACTGCATCTTTTGTGTTATAAAAAGGACAAAAAAACCCTTAAAATTACTTGTTTTAGTTTTGCCATTTATTCATTTTAATTTTGCCATTTTAAGAAAACTGCCCTTGTTTGCTCACAAATCCTGAAAAATAAAATAAAAAGCTAAAACTTTGTGCAAAATTAAATTTTGTCCCATGCAAAATAATGTTAAAATCAAAGGACTGGACCTGTCAAGGTCTAAAAATGAGTGTGTATGTGTATTTTGTTTGTTTTATTTAATTTTGTCATTTATTTGTTGTAATTTCATCATTCAGTTATTTTAATTTTTAAACCACTTCCCCGTCTTTATTGCATGCAAAAGCTTAATAAAACAAAATAAAATAAAATAAAAAAAATGTTTTGGTCCATACAGAACAAATAACTTATAACTTAATTGCTTAAGCCTGATGTATGTATTTTATTCAGCCCTATTTTATTGTATGCAGAAACTTAAATAAATGAAATGTTAAAATCTATATATAATGAAAAATATAATAAAATAAAACATAATAGATTCAGCCAAGTATATATATATTTGTTTTTGTTTAATGGAGGACAATGCTAAATGACATTTGTGGTTCTTATGTGCTTTAAATAAAACTTTATTTAACATTGATCAAAGCAAATCAAATTAAAGTGTAGTTTGTTTAAAACACTTTACAAACCACAGTGTTTACAGTGTACTGCTGTACAGTTACAAGAAGATAAAATATCAAAAAGAAATAAAAGAAACTAAAATAAAATTGAAAAGAAATAAATATCTTTAAATATATTAATCTTGCATATATTTGAAGATATACAGTATATATACACTGAATATATATATTTGAATATGCGAATAAAGTTTCAGCTCACTTGCACATTTCAGATCTTTATCTCACCAACAGATAAAACTGTAAACAGAGACAGGTTGAGAGAGTTTGACAACAGACTGAGAAAGGAGCTACAGATTTGATTAGAAATTAGATTGAGAGATTGATATCAAGCATAGACAGACAGAAAGCACCACACGTCTGACAGCTCGCTCAGGCTGCAGTCACAGAGCCAAAGTTCCTGCCTGCTAAGCATGAATGCAGGGCTCTGTTCACCGTCCCAGTCATCACATTCCTTCAGAGCCACACGGCCCAGCGGAGGAGAGGGCAGCAGCCGTGGAGCCTGGCCAGGATCTAACTTACAATACATCCAGTCTGCACACAGGCCTGCCAACAACCCCGTCATGCTCCCAAAATGTCACAGCTCATTGTCCGGTGGTTTGTCTCTGATGTAGGTGTGAAGAGCATTGTAGTCTTGAGGGATCACTTGGTCACTAAACACTCATTTTGAGATTAAACTAGCATGGTAAATGGTAGTTTTACTAACCGGAATAGACATTATGTTGAGAAACTTGCACAGCTATAATCAAAACATCATGATTCATTCATACTGCAGAAAATAATAGTGTTTTATGGTAAAACCGACAACCAGTAAATGATGTACAAATGTGTAACAGATGGTATTTTTCCTTGTAGAGCAAGCTGCCTTTACTTTTCATTCTTTATTAATTTTTATTTTTTTAGTGGGATTCTCATCCTCACCTAATTAAGCTTGCCATTTTTTTTTATGCAAAACCCAAATATGCAGATATCATTAGACCAGGCAGAGGGGTAAAACAATATTAATAAATAATAATATATTTTTTAAATAAAATAATAACTAAAAAATAATAAACAAAAATAAATAATAATAATAATAAATAATAAATTCATGGAAAATAAACCAAAAGGTTCTTTCTAACACTATTAAGGTCCTATACAGCTCTTCCAACACATGGTTCTTTATGGAACCTTATAAAAAGGGTTCTGCTACAAATAACCCTAAAACAATTTATCTTAAGAATGCATCTCCCTAAAATGAGCTTCAGCTTTACCTCTAAACAAACACATTATTTAAAAAGCGACAATATTGCTCTTGTTGGGTCATAAAGTATAGATATGCACCATATTGCTCTTGGTTCCCCTTTGTGGCTCCTTCCTGACTTTTTGACTCATACCAACAATGAACACGTTTACTATCATTTGTACAGGATTTCCTTTCATGCTTTACCTGGTATGTCAGAACTTTGTGTACCCAGAAACCTGCTCCTCCAAGCTATGAGAAATGCCTGATGTCATGCAATGCATGCCTTTAACACCCTTTAATTGTGTGCCTAAATCCCTCCACAAAGTGTCATGCATGGGTGTTCCTCCTAAAAACAGATTTAGCACACTGCTGCGAATAAAATGCTGAATAGATTAGATTTTTGAGTTGCATTAGGGTGGGTCCTTCCTGCGGTTTCCATCAGCCACCTTAAACTGCATTAAAATGAGGAACAGTATTCTTGTTTTGCTAGTGCATTGGCATCAAAGCAATTTTTAATTGTCAGGAAATCAATGCCGTCTGATTTATTTATTTATTTATTTTTTGTAGAAACTCTGCCCTCTCTGGTCAGTGAGTGTTGCTACAGCGGTTTGTGGCAGATGGGAAGGGCAACTCTGTGTTTTAATCTTTGGAGTTCAGCCAGTTATGGAAGGAGTGAGTCATCCAGTAAAATTGTATACATATACACACATAAACACACAGAGAGAGGAGAAGGAGCAGTTAAACTGAGATCATGTGATTTATGCAGTCATATTAAACACGTAGGTCCTAAAATACTAATATGAGGTGTAATAAGATGTCTCTCTCAAACCAATCTGGTACTGTTACATATGACAACTGTTGTGGTTTTTACTGACATAATCATAAACACAAATGAATCACACTACAAGAAAAGGCATTGCTTAGTGCAATTGCTTAGTGCAACACCCATGCATGACACTTTATGGAGGGATTTAGGCACACAATTAAAGGGTGTTAAAGGCATAAATTGCATGACTTATGATTCCGATTCAAAATTCGTCAGCAAATATTGAATCAGTGATTGTAAGTCAGCAATGAAAATAAGTACAAATGCACCATGCAATGCACCAAAAAACTAAAATAAAATAAATAAATCACCACCTTTCTTTACTTTCAGAAAGAATATATTCCTGAAAATTAGCATTAGGTGGGTTTCATTATGTATTATATTAATCATAAAATAAATGCTGTTCTTTTGAACTTTCTATTCATCAAACAATCCATCATTGTCTCCATAAAAAATAGTAAGCGATGCAACTGTTTTCAACTGATAATAAAAATAAACATTTCTTGAGCACAAAATCAGTACTAGAACGACTTCTGAAGGATCATGTAACACTGAAGACTGGAGGAATGGTTGCATTTAAAAAATAAAATCAGCCCTTTTCTCACTTTCAGGAAGGATTTATTACTTAGTTCCAGGGAATCAGCATTATGTGGGATTTGATTATGTAGGATGTTAGTTACTCATGGAAGTATGTAAGTGTGAGCGGCCCATCACTGACTCAGCAGCAGAGCGCGGTGGGCATTTCCTCTCTTTCGCTGGACTGGTGGGTTAGTGTGACCCTGGAAGGGGTGTGGACCGCTCTCCAAAATGGACATGCTCTGAGTACATGAGAAAACTATTTGGTGTGTAAATGTGAGTAATTCTGGACACATTTTTTGGGAATGGGCTTTATAATACCTTTATCATAACTAATGGAAAGCACCAAAATGCCTGCATATGAATCATTGGAAAGTAGAATCACATCTGGGCACCAAACAATCTAAACGGAGTTAAAATGCCACACTTGCAGCACTTTTTGTCTCTGATTGGCCACTTCAATAAAGCCGACATCTCGGTTTCAATGCTGCCTGAAGACTTTGTAATACATTTAGTATTGATTTCCATGTACAACTCAACTTATTATATAGAAAAACATAACTAAAAAGCATTATAAACTTTTAACAACTTATAAACATTTAGAAAGTAGGAAAAATTGCTTTCCATATGGTTTTGTTCATTAAATTTTGACAAATTCATCTGCCACAGTAATAATTAAATATTTAGGATGGGGCAATGAAAGAATTTTACACTTTTACAAAATTATTTAATACAAAATTTATACCATTTTAAATAAATGCTGTTCTTTTGTGCTTTCTGAATAAATGAATAAATGTTTCCACAAATATTTTTAACATTGATAATAAGAAACATTTCTTTATTTGACCCTGAAAACTGGAGAAACTGCTGACAATTCAGCTTTGTCATCATACACTTGAATAAATCACATTTAAAATATATATATATTTTAATATAGAAAACAGTTATTTTAAATTATGACATTATTTCCAAATATAACTGATTTTTCTGTATGGTCAAATAAATGTAGGCTTGGTAAATATATATATACATATAAAATATATAATATTGTTTATGATTGATGTGTTTGTTTTCATATTTTGTTACTTTTGTACAATAAAAAAATAGCAGTGAGTGCAAATTATTTACTCCACCCACCTCTATTCAGATATTTTATATTTACTTTAATTTACACTTTTTATAAATAGCATCCATCATTATTTTTGCTTCGTGTAAAAAAAAGCTGCTTGTTGTTTATACTTGGTTATTTATAACAGAATCTAAGGCTTAGCTAGATAATAGTAGTATAATAGATGCTGCCTAAAGGATTTAGGTCTTGTGCAATCTGAGTCATGAAGCAAAACCAGTTGAGAAGCACTGGCCTAAAGTATATGAGGTCAGATTCTCAGTTCTGTGTGGAAAATATTGGCATATTGTTTCTCCAAACCCATGTGACTGAGCAAAACTACTGTAATATAGCCAATAGTGAAACAGCAGAGGTGAGTGCTGCCAAACTGTGGTCAGTGGCTGACTTCAGCAGCAGCAGGCACAATGAATCACGGTCTGGTGCTACAGCTCGCTCATCCATCCGCACGCCTGCCTGGACTGCTGCCCAGAACAAACCCCATCACACACAGACTGCCAGTTCATGTCAAATTACAGTACAAATGAGTCTGAGAAGAAAACTCGCTTTTACCTCAATAGACAAATACAAGCAAAAAGTTACTTCTAGATGCAGACACATACATGTACGTTGTTATACACCCACCAAAAAGTGAACAGAAGCAGGATCAGTTAAGATATATGTTTCAGAAGGTCACGTTTAACATTTCAGATGAATTTACGAGCATGGTCTCAAATTAGCCCCCCTAGACACACCCTATAGTGACCAGTGCATCTGTCAATCAATCCTGTTAATTAGGTGGGATCCAGAATTGTGGCTGTGGCTTGGAATGTGGATCTTGCTAAGCTTTGTGATTCATTTGAAATATTATACACGCCATGTAGATC